>PVQB02000578.1:0-202474 GCA_002980475.2 Fusarium beomiforme | reverse complement strand
GATAGAAAGCGGGAGCGGGAACAGTATCTAGATATAGATGGAGAGAAGGGAGAACAAGAAAGGGGGAAACGAGAAAGTTTTCTCATGTTGTTCCCGTAGAGTGTTGGACAATACGACACTACCCGCAGAGAATAGAACCTATTCAACACCTGATTGATTGCCTACACGGAGCTGCGATAGGGATATCTGCAGCACGGGAGAGAAGTAGAGGCAAACAAGATTTGCAGAAGAATCCCATCTACCCGCACAGGAGAAGGGGGTGTAGTGAAAAATGACATGCATCGACTTCAGGTTGAGACTTTTGTAAGCCATCATTTCATATGCAACTACAATAGGACACAATATTAGGGACGGGAGGATGAATGGATCCCACAGCGGTAAGCCAGACTCTAATCTTACTGATTCAGTCCAAAACAAAAGCCACCAACATAGACATAACGCGATATGTCACAAGCATAAGAGATTGGCTGATATAATGTCGTGTGCCGTGGCCTGGCCAAGCTAAGAAAAGGACTTACAGCCTCAACCGAAACTAACGTCCGTCTGGCTGGGTTCAATGTCTGCATTGTATTAAGCAAAGAGATACTCCCGTGAGGATTTCGAACTCCTTTAAACGGGTATTGTTGATCTCTCTCATCAGGCCCTTCGCCCCCCGCCCCCCGCCCCCCATACTGGAAAAGAAAAGAAAAAGAAAAAGAGGCTGATACCAACGCGATGACCACACACCACTCAATACCATCGCTGTGGAATGGGATGGGGTCTAGTACCGGATAGGGCAAAGGTGACACGTCAAAGCGTGTATCAACGTACAACACATGTATTATCATGTCTCTCTTTTTTGTTGCTGGTGAATCTTATTGCCTATTGAATTAGTTGGACGGTTGCAGATTTCTTTCGTTCTTGGTGCTTCTGTTGTCAGGCGCATGGCTTCAAAGGGCAACAGGTATTATGCAGGTATCCTTTTGACAATTAGATACCAGAAGAACTTTTGATAAAAACTCAATGTTGTGCCATATCTGATATTGATGGGTTTTGACGCAAGGTTTCGGAGTTCAGCAGCCACAGCAGAATACGGTAGTCGAACAGGAGAAGCATCGAATGAAGAACTCATGCATTAACGATCAGTTTTTTGTATCACTACCTACGCCGTTTATGATCAGCACATTTCAGAGACAAAGTCATTACCACCAACCTCAGCATACGTACTAAATTCCTGATTGACTTTAAATTTGTTAATGCTTCAGCAACGACGTCGGCGGTGGAATTGCGGCCATGAGAAAGGCGGAAGGTGTGAAGGTTGCTTTCGGGGCGTGGTTTGGCGGCTCGTTGCTTCCTATTGTCCCCAGACGCGCTTGGTATTGTTGTCGAATTAGCCCCCGTAAGCACCCCTGTCAGCCTGTAGTCCCGACCGAATGGGCTGAATCAAGGCACCGACCACGGGCGACACATGCCGCCTGTTCCCGTCCTATTGAAGCTCAATTTGGGTTTAGCGTCCGTGAACAGACCCCACATTTACGGCGTCCTGCCGACTTCCGCAACCACCAGTCTCGTTCTCCCTCCACTCTCAGCCCTCAAACTTGATTCAGTACATGCACCTCAGCCAACACAAATGTACCCGTGACAGTCAACGATAGAAAATATATAAGTCTTTACTTAGGAGCTTCCCTTCTTGGGCTTGCAAATACATGATACAGTCACAACCTTCCATCATCAATGCTGTTATGCATCCTATGGACTTACACCATCAAGGCAATCTAGACAGAATTACACCACACCACACCACCTCCCTACAGACAAACAATACCATATTGTCCACCCACACTCTCTAGAATTCGCCGAGAAGCCCCTGTCCATTTTCCCCAACAAACAAACAAAGGTCCATGCCCTGGTCACCAACGCCTACCAGGTTCGCGGCGTCATATCGTGCGTCCGCTTCTCCTGCAGAACCAGAATAAGTTTAAGCGAAGCGACCTGTTGACTGCTAAACCATCTCCTCGGTTCAGCTTTCTATTCAAGCCTGGGCCCTTTCAGCCCCCAATTTCACTTTCTGCGCTGCCTTGACCTTCAGCGTCCAAGCCCAGAATACCAGCAGAGTGACTACGCTATAATGGCGTGCCCGGGACGATCCTCTTCCCATCCGGTCTGTTGGGTTTCGGCACAGTGGACAACACAGCATGCTAAAGGATCTGGGCTCACATTGCGTTTCACCTATTCCACAGTTGGCTGTTGATACATGCGCAAGCTGGCGATCAGAGCGGCACAGCGACTACAATGCCTGCATCTGGAACAGAAGAGGCACTATGGAAAACCGTTTCATCTGTTCACATACTTGGCCCTCAAATTCGGAAGGGTATTGGCCGGCTATCTCACTTGATACTCCCGGCTAGGGCACGGCAGCACGACTTTAGCATAGTCTTTCGTGAGCAAGTGCCGACATTGTTGGTTGTGCGACCCGCCTTCACTATCCTGTGTTATTCACGCATCTCATGTCTCTAAGAAACAAAGATCTGCGCATAGATAGATGATTTTCCTAGTTGCTCTCTCACTTATATTGTGACATACCATCAGAAGCTGATGTTACACACGTTGCTAAACAACAATACCTACAGTACGTTGGTAGTTCTTCCTGCGTTTTATCATACAGCTCAATTTAATAAGATCGCATACCCCTCCCAATGACGTTGGTCGAACAGGGCACCCGGCTCGGAAAAGGAAATACCCTAAACTTACTCAACGGCACATCTAAGTTTACGAGCCGAAGGACTGGGTCAGTAAGCCATCAAGCAAACAAACCAAGACTTCTGAATCTGTCTCATATTCTTGTCATGTTCTTCATCTTGATCTCCGCATGTTCTAACTCTAAGGGGAGCTCGGTCTGTCTCGTGTACTGAGTTGGAAAGTCTATCGCAGGCTGCATGTTCGTCTCATCGACCTGAATAAAAGTCATGGTGCAAAGTGCGTTGAAGCAGGAGCCAGGGGTCTCAGGATGCCAGCAATCTCTTTCATGGTGGGTTCAAGGTTTTTCGTTCAGATGACTGTTCTAGAGAATCCCTTCGTGTCCCATATGCATAGGGAGACCGCCTTGTGCCTGTTAAGTGTCAATAGGAGACAGGTCCTCTGCGTACCTTCTGAGATCCTTGTCGCCAACTGCAGCCTCCCCGGCATAATAGGGATCAAGAAGTCCTGTGACCTAGCCTAGCTAGCCCATGCGGACATATTGTGATTGTATGGCCATGGTGTCGGAGCATCAATCACTGCAAAGCCAGCTGGTTAGTGCCAAGCCTACGGTGCCGTCTTGAGAGTGATCAGACAGCATGCAGAGCGTGAACCTATGTTCGTGATATCGCGAGAAATGCAACCAAAAATTCATCGGTGTGTCACTCACCAGTGTCGACTTCAGTAGTGTCATCCACCAGCATGCTCATATTTCTCGTGATCTTGCGCCATCATGGGTGGCGAGTTGTCTGGTTTCTCACCAAGAGCCTTTCCAGGAGATGTATCCCTGTCCTGATCTCTTGACACAATGACCATTTGTCTGTGCTCTTCGCCAAAGTAGGTTCGGCTACTGGTGTTTTTATCACCATACTACCAGGTGGTGCATAGACTCTCCTGGTTCACCCGATACCACATTGGACCTTGAATGGGATAGCTACAAGCTGATTTGAGCTCTAATAAACCAGATAAGACACTTCTTCCTTTGCCCCTACGCTGGAAACATGGAAAATTCCCACCCCAGGTGAAAAATGTTTGCGGTCTGTCTTTCAGGGGCACAGTTCAGCTTTCAGACTTCTTTACTCAGGCATCAACGGCACCAACAACTCATAAAATTGATAACCATATGGGAGATCACTTCCGGAAAACTAGAACCCATACCGCATGCTGAAAGATAACCACGTGTTCACTGGACAAAAGTTTCTGGGAGCTAACTATATGTTTTACTGTCTAGACTCCAAGTAGTTGTTCATCTGTCGTTTAGCCTTACTGAGCAAGCGGTCGTTGGGATGAGGACGTATTAGTTTCAAGCAATACTGTACATCCAACATTGCTCACATCAGTTTAAGCGGTACCAGGCTCGGCGGTAGTTCTGTGGTAGAGGACATGTCGGCATTCGTCAAATTCTCTCTACGATACAACCAGATAGTGGATGCTGTGAATCTTGGTAATCTGTGTCTCAATCACAATCCTACTCCTCTAGATCCATTATCCGTCCCAGAACGACTTAACGCGTTGGATTGTACGTAAACCTCTATGAGACCACTTTCTGTTGAGAGGTCAGCGTCCAAGTGCTGTTGCAAGCCACACCAAGATCGTTATGTGGTGAGCTGTTTTCCAACAGCTCCCAATCTTATACTTTTTGTACTTGACATGGCGCAGTGTGTTCCATTCGAAGCTACCTCATCACCCTTTACCAACAGGTGCTTATCCCGAACTTGAATACTAGCAGACTCCGCGCATCGCCAGTAGAGAATATGGTAATATCCCATCGAAAGGCTCCTCGGTCTCGAGTAAAAGCGTCGGTGTCCAGGTACGGCTCACTTCTCAACAGCTCTCAAGACCTTCTATAGCCCATTTTTTACCCCAGTTCAAGCCCGACAGTTCTTGGTAGTGAAACAAGCCAAACCATGGAATGATGGGTAACTTAATACACCGGTTTATGAGCACCTCATAGGTTGTCATGATGAGGCGCTTCTTTGTGGCGTTACGCCCACCAGCGTGAACTTACCCATAGCTATGAAACTTTCGGGTTTCCGTTTACGGCTAATGCCATCATGACACCTTTTCCATATGACGGAACTTGCCCCGAGTCTTCATTCGACTTCACAGCAAACAAATATCGCACACGAGTTCCATAATGTGATTTCTTTCTTGGTCTAGCTACTGCCTCAATTCGCAGCGACAGGGCACATCTATCATCAGCCCTTCACTTCAGATCCTTCAGATCCAAGATTGACTTTCTTGCCAGTGATTCATCCAACATCCACCGCGTCATGGTCTCGCCCGCCTACTGCATCAGCTCGGCTAGAGATCCAGGAAAGAAAAAGATGTTGAAGTTCTTTTGTTTCCTCGTCAAAACGCCGCTTCTCACACGAATGCGTCGTCTTTTTTGTCATTCCCTTGTCGTGGTATCGTTAAAATGCAAGTCTCTTTTGACTTTTTTTGCTTCGCCTCACAAATGCAGGTTTGCCCTAATATGTCTTTGTTGAAAGACGCCCACTCCGTGCCTGGTATATATCGCAAAAGAATCCCCACTACCGTATAACCGAAATGGCTTTTTGGATAGAAATCATAAACAAACAAAAGCCGGAAACCGACCGTCCTCCCTTCCAACAGGAGATACACAGGTTTCGTTGAGAACCGTACGCCGCCTATATTTGCTAAATCAAATTAACTGATTAAACATCGCCAAGATGCATGCAGAGAGCTGTTGAATACTCTTTTGGTGACTTGATACAATGTCAATGATCAAATTAGAACTTGAGTTCCTTGGGCTGCTCCCAGCTGAAGGACTGGTTGGTGCCGAAGTGACCGTTCTTGGCAGTCTGGAGGTAGATGGGGTGGTCCAGGTTGAGCTCCCGGACAATGACACCAGGTCGGAGGTCGAAGTTGTTACGGATGATCTGGACAAGCTCCTCGGATGTCTTTTCAGAGGTGCCGTAGGAGTCGACGTAGATAGACAGAGGCTCAGCGACACCAATGGCGTAGGAGAGCTGGACGAGAGCACGTCGGCAGAGCTTGGCGTTGACCAGGGACTTGGCAATCCATCGGCCGACGTAGGCAGCAGATCGATCGACCTTAGAGAAATCCTTACCGGAGAAAGCACCACCACCGTGGGCACCCCAGCCACCGTAGGTGTCGACGATGATCTTTCGGCCGGTCAGACCAGCGTCACCCTGGGGACCGCCAATAATGAAGAGGCCAGAGGGTTGGATCTGAAGTAGAGATTAGCACTTGAGCTTGTTCCGGGTCGGGCTTTAGCAACTTACGTGGTAGATGGTCTCGTCGCTGAGGTACTTGGCGGGGATGACCTTCTTGATAATCTTCTCCTTGATCTCCTTGCGGAGCTCCTCGGTGGAGATATCGGGAGAGTGCTGAGCAGAAACAACAACGGTGTGGACGCGCTGGGGAACAACGGCACCGTTGTCGTGCTTGTATTCAATAGTGACCTGGGTCTTGGTGTCGGGTCGGAGCCAGGGGAGAGAACCGTCGCGGCGAGCGGCGGACATGGCAGCGTTAAGCTGGTGGGCGAAGAGAAGAGTGAGAGGGAAGAGCTCGGGTGTCTCGTCAGTGGCGTAACCGAACATGATACCCTGGTCACCAGCACCGAGCTGCTCGAGAGCCTTCTCATAATGAAGACCCTGGGCGATATCGGGGGACTGCTGCTCGATGGCGACGAGCAAGTTGCAGGTCTTGTAGTCAAAACCCTTGGCGGAGTCATCGTAGCCGATGTCCTTGATGGCGTCACGGACGACCTTCTGGTAGTCGAGCTTGGCCTGGGTGGTAATCTCACCGAAGACCATGATCATACCGGTCTTGGTGGCAGTCTCGCAAGCAACCTTGGAGAGGGGATCCTCTCTGAGGCAGGCATCGAGGATGGCATCGGAAACCTGATCAGCGATCTTGTCGGGGTGACCCTCACCGACTGACTCGGACTGGTTGATTGTCAGTGACTGAACTGCGGGATAAAATCTCGGCACAGGGGCACAATGTTAGATCCGATAAGGAATCGCGCATATGTGACTTGTGCGATGACGGGCTCAGGCAGGACCTACGGTGAAGAGGAAAGTACCCTCATTGTAGTGCTTCCATGAGGAGAGCTCGGCGTGGACGCCGTTGGTGCCGTTGGTAGCAGACATTGTGAGGATTAAGATGAGTAAGAAGAGAAGGATGTGAGAGAAGAGGTGACGGCTAAAGCTGGGAAGATGCGGACAGGTCTGTATATTTGGTGACGAGGGAGGAAAGGTCTGAGAAAGCTGATTGTTAGATCAAAATGACAATGTAGAGCAATTGGGATGACAACATACCACGGAAAGAAGCGCTGGGAGAAGAGAGGAAATAAAAAGAGGATGAAGAAGGAAAAAGCAGAAAAAGATTCGAAGCGGGAGCGGGAGGTAGTAGTACCTTGAAGAAAAAAGGCGGGAAGGAGGGGGATGTGCGAATACGTTGGCTTTATTATGAGCGAAGTGGGGGTGGGAATTTTCCTTACCAAAATGTCGGAGAGATTTATGTTGCTCGGGCAGTTTTTTCTTTTCTTTTTTCTTCCTCTTGATCAACTCTTGTAGATGATCACTAGGACGAGCTTACTCGAGACTTGTTCCATGACTCGATTTACGCCTACAAGACTACAAGACCAATGTACCTGTTGAATAATGCCTAATGCTACAGTACAATGTGTCTCAATGAAAGGGTGGGGATCGACAAAAACTATTGCCTGCTCATTTTTTTCTGTTCAACGGCCGTCGGTCGCGATTGTTCGAATCTACAGGGTCCGAAATCCTAAGGGGGTACTTGACTTAGTACGGGGAAATAGCGCGCAGCACAGGTACACTGCTTATCGAATGGCTGTAGGCTTTCGGTGGCCGCAACCCTTGGCGATGGAGGGGTAAATGACACTTGGAAGGAGAGAAAAGGCACGTTCTTCGGAAGCCGAAATTTGCGGCAGTATTGCGCCATCGCACCTGCCGCCAGTTACAGCCAGTGTCAACCATTGTTAGTGTTCGGGAGAGAATCAAAAGAGTATTTCTCGAGCATTACTATACTCTTTCTTTACCTAGAATAAGGAAACCTGGAAGTTTAAATAGGATCTACCTTCTAATGATTTAATTTCGTCATTCTAAGTCTTAGCATCGTCATTTCAAGATAGGAGTTGTTGGGCCTGATCTCTACATGTTAATCTCGCTTTTCTTGCACCATCTCGCTAACCCGAGCTCATCAATGTAGTTGCAATCCGTCCCTCCTCGTACTCGTCTCCCCGCTTCCCGTCAATCCCCTCATCTAAGTTAGGATATCCGGTTGAGGGAGCAGTGGGCAATGAGTTGCCGAACCTATCAGCCGCAATCCCTCCGAGAATAATCCTTGACCAATTCCCTGACTGATTTTCAGACACGTGCACCAACATCCGGAGATGGTAGTTGAGTGGATAAAACGTGTCGACTAACGTCTAGAGAAAAAAATCAATAGTTATCATGATGGCCCCGAATCCAGGCATGATAACCTAGTACATGTTCAGTAATGGCGGGGCAGATAACTAGAGGAGAGGCCAAAAGACAAAAGAGGCTGAGAAACAACTTTTTTTTTCGGCGCCGGTGCAGGCGGGGCAAAAATCGGCGTGAAAAATCCGAACTTATACCCCACTATTCAGGTTCCCTTCCAGAACATGTCAAAAATTCACTACCATTTGCAAGCGTCACAATCACCACCACATCGAGAAGTGTATCTCTCATCGATACCCTACCAGCTAGAGTTATAGCCGACGTTGAACCTTGGATTATACGGTGCAGACATATCACTTTCTGTCATCCCCTTCTGCTAGATCAGCCCCTCTCAAGCGGGGCTGCTTAGAAACTGTAGCTATCCAGGTAGCTTCAACTCTTGGAGTATCAAATCGCATCTTAGCCCTTGTCAACTTGACAAACAAACAAAACAAGCACCAAATTTATATCACCATATCTTCAATATGAGCAAGTTCGGTGCTATGATCATGGGCCCTGCGGGCGCGGGCAAGGTATGTGGAATTGTCCTTTGCTTTAGCTTTTGTTCTGTGATACCGCCTCTCCTAGCTTCAATTCTTCCCATCATATTGCCCATCGCGTGCTCGGGTTTTTTCTACCTAGTAATATTCAACAATGGGCCTCAGCTAACTGTACATCCTGTCGTGATTAGTCAACATTTTGCGCCGCCCTCATCACCCATCTTAACCTCAACCGCCGTTCAGCTTTTTACGTCAACCTTGATCCTGCCGCCGAATCATTTGAACATGAACCTGATCTCGACATCAAAGAACTTATTTCTCTTAAAGATGCTATGGAAGAAGTTGGCCTCGGACCTAACGGGGGCCTTATCTATTGCTTTGAGTTCCTCATGGAGAACCTCGACTGGTTGACTGAAGCTCTCGACAGCCTGACTGAAGAGTATCTCATCATCTTTGACATGCCTGGCCAGATAGAATTGTACACACACGTCCCAATTCTGCCAGCTCTTGTCAAATTCCTGTCCCAGCCAGGCTCCCTCGACATCCGCATGGCCGCTGTCTATCTCCTCGAAGCCACATTCGTCGTCGATCGCGCAAAATTCTTCTCGGGAACCCTTAGTGCCATGAGTGCCATGCTCATGCTTGAAGTCCCACACATCAACATCCTGTCCAAGATGGATCTCGTGAAGGGCCAAGTTAAGAAGAAGGATCTTAAGCGCTTCCTCACACCTGACGTGGGCCTTCTCGACGATGACCCCGTCGAACGTGCGCGTCGTGTTACAGAGGGTCCTGAGGCCGAAGACGACGAATCAAAGGCACCTGACGAGAAGGAACAAGTCATGAAGGGCGCTAGTTTCAGACGACTGAACCGTGCTGTGGCTGGCTTGATCGAGAGTTTCAGCATGATCAACTATCTCAGACTAGATGTGACCAATGAGGACAGTGTTGCTGCTATCCTGAGTTACATTGACGACTGCATACAGTTCCACGAAGCTCAGGATCCTAAAGAGCCCAATGATGAGGAATATGAAGATCATGACGACTAGAGCGGATATAATGGCAAAGGGAGAACCTGGGGGAAGAAGGGAATTTGTGATATCTTGAGAGTAGTATTGCATAGCGCCGGCGTTACTGATTGCTTCTCTTGGTCTGAGATTGAATTGAGCTTGTACGTGATATGTCACTACCTCGCTCCTTTTCCTAAACAGCCCATTTCCACCTCTTTCGTGATAAACATAATAACAATGCTGGTGGGTGTAGTCATGTGGTCATGTCGTATTCATGTTGGATTTTTAGTGCTTTCTTTGCCATATTCCATCGTATGAGGGTATCCAAGTAGTGTCGTGTCGTTTGCAAAACAGCGATGACTGCATATTTGTCGTCCGCATAGATCGTCCTTCCTGAGGATAGTTTATCTCGATCGTCGTCCAGAAGCGGTGCCTCTGGTACCGGCCATGCCCTGTTGTGCCTCGTAGCGATCATACTCCTGCAGCCAAACATCCTTGATGACAGCCAGATATCCCACAATCTTGCCGCCCATGACGGCCATATCCCTGGCACTCTCAAAGACGCCGCGCTCCCAGATCCACGCCGCAATGGCTAGCAGAAAAGCCCAAGTCGCTACGCGCATAGCCAAGCGCGTCCACCACATAAGCAGACGACGGATCCAGTTGAGAATTATAACAACAGTGGCGAGTACAACCAGCGATGCGATTACGCCGACGAGGCCTTGGTTTTCTGCGAGAATAATCATGACGCGATCAAACAGCGGCTCGAGGAGAGGTGCAGCCGTATCGAGAAGATTCTGTGCTTGATCGAGGACGTTGCGCGCGATGATTTGCACAGGTGAGCGTGGGTGAAGAATATGTTTTTGGATAGAATCGGCGAGCTCCGGGGGGAGCAGCGCTGTTAGGAGGTGCGTTGCTAGTGTTGGAGGTTCTACGGAGGGCATTTCGGCGATGGTTTGCGATGAGAATTCGGTTAGTGTAAGGTTTGAGGTGAGTTTGGTAATGTTGGCGGGGGAAATGTTGTTTCGTGGCTTTTCTCATGTGAGCGTCCAGGGTAGTTGTAAGGAAAGAAAGTTGCGGTCTAAGATACCTAGCTCAGGTAAGCATTAAATGCTCCTTTGTGCATTTAAGAGCGACTGTGTTACGCGGAAGAGACTGAAAGTCACCTGTTTTTCAAGTCCATATATGAGTATGTAAAGAATCTTAATAAGATCTGCCCTTCACACAGTGATGTTACCCAATTCTTTCTTGCGGTAAGATTGACATTGGTCTTAAGATAGTTCACAAAAGAATATAAAACATCCAGACATAAGTCACAGGTGCTACAGTCAGGTGAATTTGATATACGTATATATCAAATGAAAGTAAATGTGTCTTGTCTCTGCCCTAGCATAATAGCTCATAGTTTGTTGTCTATTTACAAATACATTTACTACCTTCTGCGAGCGATATTGATCTGACTGTCACATGCACAATGGTGCAATATTAGCGAAGTGTCACAGCACGGGCCATCACAAGGAAACAACACGCGAGTAGCATGTAGTAATAACAGAGAAAAGTGTCGTAATTGAAGATATAGAAGGTTATGTAGACTTCATAAGTTAAAGAATAAATAGGGAAGCAAATCGCTAGACTTGAAGGGTATCGAAAATAACCTGGTCTCATCCAAGACAGGTCTCAACTCCATCTGCTCAAAAGCCTGAGCATCATCATGTGTGATAATATCCCTATCCGCCTCCATGTAAAGCGCCATGCAAGAAAAATACCACCTCTTTCAAAATTTTTACCTGGTACAATCATATAAGCAAGCGTAATCACTCCTCGAGCCCCTCAAGAATGCGCCTGGCAGTGTCAATTCTCCTGCGGTACATACGTGCTTCTGTGCCAGCTCTCGATGATTCTGTCAAACCCAGGACACACTTTCCAAGACTGGCTACAAGCCTCTCCACCAAGATTTGACTTTCTTTGTCGAGCCCTTGTACGGCGGAAGCATTCCCGTTCTTTTGCCTATTTTCAATACCACTCAACCCAGCTGCTTCGTTAAGGAGACTCTCAGATATCTGCCTGAGCTCCGAGTCGGGTGATCCCCCGGGTGTGCTGCCCGTCGGTGTCAAAATCCCAGTGGACCCCTTGGATTTGTCCACGAGAGGAAAGCTTCGGTTTGTTCCTGCAGACCCAAAAGATGACATTGAAGGTCGATGGCGTGCGTAAGTAGCTGTGCTGCTACTAGGTCGACGAACCACAGTGTTACGCCGGGGATGGCTTTGATGATAATCAACAGAGCCGTTCCTCGACGGAGCTCCTGATCGAGGGAACTGGAAGTTACCAAATGTTGCTCGTTTCGAGCTCAACGGCGCATCCGAGTCACCTGGCACAGTAACAATGGTCTCTGTGGTGTCCTCAAAATTTGAGTTGCGGCTTGAGCGACCTTCGGTAGCCGTGGCAAAACTGTTAAAAGACGACAAAGTATCGACACTCGGCCTCCGTTCATGATCAGAGTCAGAATCAGGTGCAGTTGTCGAGGTGGCGATAGGGCCCCGGGTTGTCTCGACAGAATCACCAGAGCTCACCGAGCTCGCACTGCTCCAACTCTCTCGTCGATCTTGTCTCATTGTTCCCATTGCGGAATGGAGGAAAAAGTGCTCGTAATCGAAAGCATCCTCACGGTCCTCATGAGAGACAGGGGTTTGGAAGGCATCATGGTAAGACGACTCGCCACTTTCGCTCTCGAAGTCCACAAACTCATCGTCGTCATCCTCTACGTCGTCGTCGTACTTGCCATTATACTCGCCACTCTGTAGACCGTAATCGTTTCCGTCCTGCCTGATTTCTACCTCCTCTTGTTCCAGATCTCCTTCCCACGTTTCGCCGTCATCATTCATGTCGTCATTTGCCTGCACTTGCATTTGCGATTGAAACTGCTGTCTAAATTCGGGTTCCGCATCCAGCTGAGGCGAAGCCCTTTTCTCTTGAACTGCAACCACGCCCGGCGCATCGAGAATTCCAGTGTTGGGTTCAGCAGCGGCATCTACCGTTTTTGTTGATTCCTCACAGGGTTCGTTGGAGTCCTCCTTGGGTGAAATTTGTTCGTTTCCTTTGTCTTTGGGCGACTCCTGGTTCCAAGGCGCTTGCCAGGCAGGAGTCTCTGGAGTAGTATCTTGTGAGGTTCGAGACTCTGGAAGTCCTTGATCCCATCTCGCGTGAGTAAACGGGCTAGGTGTCCTGAGGCTCTGCAGACTACGCCGTTTTAAGCTATCAGCACGAGCTTGTTCTTTGAGACTAGAAATCTTGCCCCTTAGATCCTTCATCTGATGCTTCAAATCACGGACTTGGGCCACCGATGCGGACCTGGGCATTTCAGTGTCCGTCATAGACCCGAAGGTTGGGCTCAGTTGGTTGTATAGATGAGAGCTGCGTCGACTATCCCCATGTGCACCGCCTTCATCTTCACTTAGAGTTTCTAACATCGGATCGAGAGTTGCAGGACTCCTGTAAGAGGCCCCATAGCCGATGCCGAGAGCATCGGCACTCCTAGAGGAAGTCAACGGCTGACGATACCCTCCAGCAGCGCCCAAGGCACTAGCAGAACGCTGCGGAAACCCCGGGCTAGCAAGGCCGTTATGTGAGCTAGCTTCGCTGACATTTCTGGAGTGCCCTTGATTTGAACTTAAGGGGATGGTAGACTCTCTTAAGGACGTCGCAGGCCGGACAATCGGTGGAGAAGGTGTTGAGCCATCGGACATAGGGGTATAGAGAGAGCTTCTTGCTCTCGACAGGTTACCCTCCATTGTCTGCAGCCCTGTCAGCCGCGAAATTCATTGGTTATTTGCACAGAAAGAAGCCTACCGTTAATCTTTGCTTCGCATTAGCCAGGATCTGTTCCGCCCTATCACTAAGAGAACTGGTCGAATAGCGTTGCTCGGTAGCCTCCTGAGGACGGGCTATACGCGGAATCTTGGGTTCTCGTGGAGCTGTTCCCTCCACATAAGAAGAGGCCATGCTCTCCTCATCATCTCCCTGAAAGTTGACGTCGTCAACACTGACAGAATCGTCAAAATCGCCGAAAGGAGCAGCTCGACCTTGTGAAGTAATTGTGCTGTTGGAATCCAGCGAAGATTTCCTCTCACGCTGCAGAATTTGGGACCGCGACTTGATGCGGGATACCCCCATCGTTGGGGACGAGCCCAAGACGTGGTCATCGTTGCTGTAAACGGACAAATGCGCCGAACCACGGCGTCCTCCCTTTCCCACCACACTTTCAACTTCTGTCACCTCGCCAATATCTGATAACATAGTTCCATTTCCATATATGATTGGCGTTGAAGGAGCAATCGGTCCAGCGATGAACTGATTTTGCGAGGAAGGGAGATGGAAGCGCATATCAGTGGTCTGAACATTATTCCACATCGTGATGGGTGATTGTGAGCGCTCATCGAGGGAAACATCGCAATCGTAGTCGGGCAAGATCATGTCGGGATTCGTGAGCGTGGGTGACCCAGGGACTGGCCCGTAGTTCAGTGAAGAACCCGAACCAGATTTGCCATGGCGGACATCGCGACTATAGTTAGGAAAGGTCTGCGCGGCCATGATTTCGATACTTGGGTTTGGCTGATACCAGAGGCGAAGCGGACCGAGTTGTCTGGTATGTAGAGTGTTCAGTCGGAAATATTATGTCTCGTCTTGTAGCGCGCCGAAAGAAGCTACCGGCTGATTATTAGGACACGGTACCTGGATAGGCCCTGACGTATCGGTATCAGCTCGGTTGCGCACGCGGGTTGGCCTGCGGGAGGCTTTGTTTGTGTTCCTTGTTTATGTGAGAGTGCGCGGTTTGTGATTTAATGGAATTAGAGACAATGTCTTCAGAGTTGAGACTTTGCAGGTCGAAAAGAAGAGTAGCGTGGCGCAAAAATTCAGAAATGCCGATCAGACAAAGAAAAGAAAGTACAGTAGTATAGCCAAGCGACTAAGGAGCGAATGAATGAATGAGTCGTGGGTGATCGAGCCGAGCAGAGCGAAGAACAAGGAGAAGATTCTAATCGCAAACGGCGCAGTCAGCTAGAAACCCAATTAGGCAGCATGAGAAAGGAATGAGGAGTATCCAAAGTCGGGAGGGAAAAGGCAATGGATGGACGGAAAGAGTGACTGATGGTGATGGATGTTGGGGTTCCATCCATTAATTGAACGAACCGCAATCGAGGTAGGTACGTACCGTTTTAATTGAACCTGCAGATGCCCGGACCTCAATGAACTCCACAGCTTTATTAAGACGCTTACAATAAATAATAATAGAACAATACAGGCCAAGCAGAATAAAAAGGCTACTATTGCTATAAGACTTTGGTTAATAGAGACCTTTGAATTAAGATGGTCAGCAAAAACCCAATTGCGCACTTTTATCGTCTCACCAATGACGAACGAAATCTTGGAATGGAGTCTTCGAACTTTGGCGTGGCGCCCAGCTTTAGAAGCAATGAACCGTTACCACGTAAAGGGACTGGACCCGAAAAATGACACTGCGCCGTTGAGCAAAACGGGAAATATGGGGGAGCCCGCCTTGTTTTGCTGCTTGTTTGAGGCGTTTAGTTTTGCTCTTAGTCCCGTCTTGAGACTCTGATTGGTGCCAGCCAAAAAGCAGTTAACCAGAGATTGAAACAAAGGTTCCTGACGGCGCGCGTAGTAAGAAGACCAACAATGATCGATGAGAGGCCCAAAAGTTTTACATGCATAGTACGGAGATCTGCAGTGAGAATCTAATAAAGGTACACGCAATGCGCAACTACTGTATGCTGTCCTCCTGAAAAGAAAGGGATACGAGTATACCTACAATAGTACCTGAGAACATGTGGTCTATCCTCCAATTAGGTTGTATACTCCGGTACTATGGATGAACTAAGCCGATCAATATGTTGCACTAAGTAATTTCCATTCTCGTTATAGGCCAGGATTAAGGATGAAGAAACCTGGAAGATGCAAGGACTCACTGGAGATAGGGGCACCAGCTCAACCCACCACTCCAGCTGGGATATGCCTAATTAGGAAAGTTTCTAGACCGCATCGAAGAATATCTTAATTAAACTTTGTTCCATGTTAAAAACAACTTGTTTGGTTCATAACAGAGCAGACCTATAAGAGTTTTAAAAATAATTCGACCTGATAATACATCCTCCCTTAAACTAATCTCTCCATAAAACGAGCCATGAACGAAATTTGTGCGGATGCAGTGAAACACACGCTCCATCCCGTGTTGTATGACATATCAACCAATTATTACTGAACAGACAGGATATCATGGTGTCACCATGAACGGCGACTTATCAATAAATTGACGCCTTCAAAAGCCTCTTGATATGAATGAGCCTTACAGAGCCTAGGTGATGGGACAAAAAAATACAAAAATAGACAAATGATGAACTATCAATCGATCAGCTGCAATGTTACACAGCTTTGTGACACAACGCTACGTAAGTTCACTACATTCACGCAAGATTTTATGGTGAAGAAGTAGTTTTTGCAATCAAGCCGTAATCCTGACTTTTTTCTTTGATATATCCCTTCTATGACAACTCCTATTAAATGCATTTCCCTTTTCACAAGACGGTCGATCCATCATGTTGTATTTTCCATAATCTAGTTCAAATCAATCGTAGCCTTTATCTTCTTCAAAATCGTTTTCAATGCAAATAAATTCACTTAATCGTCGGCGAAAGCCTCAGCCCGAGCCTCGACACTCTTCTGTGACTCATCTTTGGAAGGACGGTTGGCAATGAGGCGCTAACTTGTCAGTACTACACACTTTTTCACACGATAGAGGGCACTTACGACCAAGTTCCTCAAGAGGATAGCAATAGTAACCTTGCCAACTGATGGTACGTAGATGGAGGCCTTCTCCTTGATGGCGGGTCCATCAAAGTTCCTGTACGAGGAGAAGTTGATGCAGACAGCACCGTCACGGATGAGCTCGGTGGGGACCTTGAAAGACTCGACGGGAACACCTCCAATGACAACGTCACTGAGAGGAAGGCAGTCCTCGAGCTTCCAGCCCTCCTTATCCTCGACCTGGTGGCGAGCCTTCTTGATACCCTCTCCCCGGGTGAAGACCTGGACGCCGGTGACGTCGACTGAGTACACGGTGGCACCGTCGTTGGCAAGGAGGGCAGCAAGAGGTCGGCCGTTGACCTCGGATCGGTTGATGACAGTGATAGTCTTTCCAAAAAGTCGGTTTCCGGCAGCCAGAATAGGGTTGTAGATCTGCAGGTACTCGAGAATCTTGACTACTGCGAGAGGAGTGCAGGGAAGGATGGACTTCTTGCGGTTCTCAGGAGGGTCAATGAAGCGAATGTTGTGGTACATGTTGTGAATGTGTTGGTGTCGAAGACCCTCGACGTCCTTTCCAAGGTCCACCGACTCCTGGATGTACTTGTCGTGAGAGGGGTTGTTGGGGAAAATAGGGTAGTAGACAATCATGCCGTCGACATTCTCGTCCTCATTGGCTTTCATGATCTCCTCCTCAAGGAGCTCCTTGTCCACAGTTCGGAGGTCAAAGTTGAATCCGCTATGCTCTACATTAGCGCCAGGTTGAGGGGCAAGCATCACCCGATAGACTGGGCGATATTTATGCCACACAGAGGAATATCTCACTTCTCTTCACAAGTCTTCTTGGACCACTCAGCATACTTGACGGCAGCGGGATCGCCATTGGCGAGGAAAGCAGCCAGCGTGGGCGTGCAAGGGTTCTCGCCTTGAATCTTGGCCAGTGTCTCCTTGACCTCTCCAAGGTAGCCCTTGGCGATAGTCTCAGCAGTGATGACCTTGCAGGTCTTAGGGATGGTTGTGGTAGCCATTGCAAAGGGTCTCAGACTGCGGAAGCAGGTTCTTATCTGAGATCTCATAGTCAGTCACATGTAATTCTTGTCAATTTTGCATCTTCTCTTGTCTTCGTTTCTCATATGAGGCCGATTCAAGGTGAGCAAACACCGAGCAGAACCCCACACTAATCTGGCTATGAGCCATAGTACCAGTATTTTTTGGGTGAGGGGGGCAGCATGATGCCGTCAGAGGAAAGTTGTGGCACGTGATGATTAAACTAAGAAGACGTCCCAGAAAGGTCACATACCTCGTAGGAAACGGATGAGCTCAAACTTGACCAGTAGCTGGAAGTTTGAGAAGAAAGAAGAATAACGATCACAAGCAATTGTCCCCCACCAAAGAAAACAAAACTTCAAGTGACCATGGAGGGGCATCTCGAAGAAAAATGTTTGCGCAGAAAATTCAGACCCTTCTGTCCTCCAGTCAGAGTCGAGCATTTACAGTGCCCCTCTTACTGCATATGGATTAGTGTTATAATGCAACAATAGCGAGTAATCTCGAGGAATTGGATGCTCTTCAGATTCAAAGGTTTGTACATATAGGTAATTAGTCAATCAGGATTTGTCACATCCCAAAGATCACTAAAACAAAGCCAAATGGCAGGTAGAAATTGATGGCAAGTATCTCCTGTCAGTATGCAGCGGAGAACAAATAAGTTAGTTACCCATTCATGTTAGGAGATCGAATCCTTCTAGCTTCATGCCTTCTGCCGATTTCGGCGCTTGTTTAAACGCTCAATTAGTTCCACTTACAACATTAATAGTTTGCAGGGGGACCAAATAGGTATCGCTGTGCTAAAACAGACGACTCAATGTTCATTTCTTCCAGAAATAAGAGGGAAAAGAATCGACACCCAGAACCCGCCAAGAAATATGTTGGCTCTTCTTAGATGTCCAAGCGGACGGCACGGAAGATGCCCTGAACTTAATGTCGCTTTTCAGCGCTTCCAGTGGTCGCGCAGAGACGCCCTGTGGCTGTATGGCTTTCAATAGTCGAGAATCCGACAAGATTAGGGAAATTCGAGGTCTTCTTGTCCTGCGCTGAACATATCCACAGAGACTCGGAGAACCTGATCAATGGATGCGGAAGCGAGTGCTTATGTACCTTTTGAAGGATCTCATGATTTTATAGAGAAGCATGAGATTGATCACCAGTCCTTATCACCTATCAGCAATGGAGCCGTTGAACAGCCTATCTGTGACATTTCAGTGAAATTACAGTGTCTTCCTGAGCCATTCAAAGGTTTTCTAAAGGTCACATCTCGTGAATAATTCCTGGCGGAGCCTAGCCCAGTGACGACGATCCGGGGCCCCCAAATCTTTGACACTACACCACCGCACCAGAACGCCCGCGAAAAGATAGGATAATTCCCCAGCGCCTTGCCGTATCTGGTACAATCTTTTGACTTTTGGACCAGGAATCTGGTCGTTTCCGAGTTTCGAACCACTTTCTTATCTCCGTTGGTTCCAAAGCCTGTTCTCCCTTTATCGCTAAGACTCCAACCTATACTATATATATGGCACTACCCCGCCACTCTTCTCCGCGGAGATTCACATTTCAACGTTCCAAACACCACCACGGCCTTATCTCTCAACCGACTGGGTGCCAGTCCAGGCCCCTGGACAAAGCCACCCTACAGCGGCTCGGGGATCGTAGTAGCCTTTTCCTTATCGCGGCTCTTCCTGGCACCCTGGCCAATGGCATGTTGGATATTTGACCACGGACGATCAGCTTATCGTACATGACCAGCTTGGCTTGCGGCTAGGAGCAGCTCAGGCTAGTAGCTTCGGTACATGACCGCCCGATGATGCTGCAGGCCTTATCTCGCCATGCCATGCCATGTCTACGTGAGGACTCGTCTTGTTTTCCGACTTGCATTCTTTGAGACATGGAACCCCAGGAAAAGCACATGCAAATACCTACCATTCGTCCGAATCGTTATCTCTGCCGGTTAATTCAGTCCTGAAAATTGGCTGCCTTTCTCGCTCGTTTGACTGATTACGTCTCGACATTTAAGGTTATCCAGGAGCTGTCAGGGGCTCGAAACATGACTTCCAAAACACCCCGAGATTTTCGAATAGTAAACGAAAACCTCTGGATATATGTTCACAGATCAAGTGTTCTGCCAAGAACGAACATTGACGTCGAGGGGCTTCCACGTTATCAACTTATCAACCACTGAGATTCTGTAACACTGCACTGCAACGGGCCGCTCTTAGCCCCCGTCATCAGCCCAGGTCTTATCGGATTAACGAGCAATCGTTTGCAGCAGTCTGATTTGAGCATCTCCGGGCCTCCGGATTATCGCTTGGCCTGTTCACTCACTACAGTCTCATCTACACAGCACAGCCAGATAGGCTTCTTATCGATTCAGATTCCAACAGAAGAATCTAAGGAAATCCGGAGATACAGTTTTCGATATTCTAGTCAATCTGGAGTCGTGGAATACACGATATTCTAGTTCTATATATGTGCTCAGCATTGTCCATTTCAAAAAGGATATCCATCAAGCTCTACATCGACAAGCAACTCTGAGATAACCAGAAGCCTCTCGTACTTTCAAGAACTATCTCTGTCATTTTGAAAAGAGTCAAATTGTTTGCACTGATATTTCCCAATTTCATCCATCAACTTGTTCGAGATGGGTTTTCAAATGGCCCACCTATGGAAGACCCCTGAGGTCAACCCTATCAGCCGAAAAGCACGAAGTGTACCTATGCTTAACCCTATCAACGTCTACGGACGAGTATTCTCTTTCTCATGGCTCGGTTTTATGCTTGCTTTCTGGGCCTGGTAAGTCTTAAAATCCAAATGAGGATGTCGTGATAATCTGACTGAAACTCTAGGTATACCTTCCCGCCCCTGTTGACTGTTACTATCAAAAAAGATCTTCATCTTACACCGGCTCAAATCGCAAACTCCAACATCGTTTCACTCTCTGCCACTTTCTTTCTTCGCTTCGTCACTGGCCCTCTTTGTGATCAGTATGGACCTCGACGTGTCTTTGCCTACTTGATTCTTCTCGGTTGTCTACCCATCGGCCTAGCACCACTCGTCACAAGCGCGACTGGTCTATACGTCTCCCGATTCTTTATTGGTATCCTGGGTGCTACATTTGTGCCTTGTCAGGTTTGGTGCACCGGATTCTTCGACAAGAATGTCGTCGGCACTGCCAACGCTCTCGCTGGTGGATGGGGTAATGCAGGTGGTGGAATGTAAGTGAAGACTGCCTCTTGAGTCTTGACACGCGAACCTTTGGACATGAAGGGCTCCTTAAAGACAAATTCTGACTTTTGATAGCACCTATTTCATCATGCCTGCTGTCTTCGACTCGCTGGTCGCTCATCAGGGCCTGTCCCCCTCCAAGGCTTGGAGAGTTACCTTCATTGTCCCCTTGATCTGCCTGCTTGTCTGTGGCTTTGGAATGCTTTTCCTCTGCCCTGATAGCCCTGTGGGATCTTGGGATGAACAGGCTATGCTTGTCCGAAAGAACATGGAGGCTCACGGCATGTCCAGCTCTGGTGACGTTACCCCCATCGGCACACCTGACCGCTGCGGATCAGATGAAGAGAAGCGCCCTGGCGAGGAAAGGGACGTCAAGGTTGGCGACCACGAGCACCCCATCTCACGCAACGAGGCCATGGAGTTTGCTCGTGGAGAGGTCATCGTCAAGCCTACTCTTCGTGAGGCTCTCCATGTCTGCTACTCTCCTCAAACCATCTTCCACGTCGCTACCTACGCTTGTTCCTTTGGTGGTGAACTTGCCATCAACGCCATTCTGAGCTCATACTTCAAAAAGAACTTCCCCCATCTTGACCAGACCAAGGCTAGTAACTACGCTGCTATTTTTGGTTTCCTCAACTTCGTCAACCGACCCCTTGGCGGTGTAATTGCCGACCTTATTTACAACAAGTGCGGGCGTAACCTCTGGCTCAAGAAAGCCTGGATCGTTGTTTGCGGTGTTTTGACTGGCGCTCTTCTTATCGTTATTGGAAAGGTTAATCCCTCTGAGGCTAACGGTGGTAACATTGGCACTCTGGTTGGTCTCGTTGTAGTCATGGCCATCTTTATCGAGGCTGGTAACGGTGCCAACTTTGCCCTTGTGCCTCACGTCCACCCCTCTGCCAATGGCATTCTTTCTGGGCTCACTGGCGGCGGCGGTAACATTGGTGGTGTCATCTTCGCTGTTGTTTTCCGTTTTATGCACGGCGGAAACGACTATGCCATGGGTCTCTGGGTCATCGGCATTATCACCATCGCATTGAATCTAGCCGTATGCTGGATTCCTCCTCTGCCCAAGGGTCAGATTGGTGGTCACTGAGTGCGAAGACTGGGTGCTGAAAAGGGAAAAACACCAATGGGATAGATGGGCATTTTACGAACTTTTTGGTTGGAATAAATAGCGAGAGGGCGCGCACTGGAACTTTTTACAATATGGGAATGGGTACTATCTACAATCGGGATAGAAGAACTTGGGATGAATGGTAGGATATCCCGCCGCGTTAGGCAATGAAGCGAAATTTATTTATGGAATTGATTCAATGGTAATTGAAAAAGTATAATGAATAATCCTGAATGGTGACATAATATATGAGTATCAAAAGACTTCATATTGTCGCCAAACACAGCATGGGCAGAGTCTCTTACTATTGTGCACAGCTTATTGGGATATAATCGCGATGGTTGTTGTATCACCGGCGACTAACCTTGACAGCCACTGATCACTCGCCCTTCACTTCAATCAAGATCTAATGGCGTGCGCAATGAGACATTGGTTTCGAGTATGTGCCTGTCGATCAAAAGTCACAAACGCCGCGTCCGTTTGACAGAAAGACAAGCGCGCTACAGTAGCACAGGGTGAAAACCGGGCTTTTTCATGTCTCTTCATTGAGAGTTTGTGAGACGGGATACGAATGTGAGACCTGCGTACGCAATCAACGACACATTAAGTTTTCTGATGTTGCTGTTACTGGATCAACCTGACAACGAGACTTGGCAGGTGTTTCTTATAAATAGGTCTTGATTGTCATGGTTTTCATGCGATTGAGATGTCTTGTCATGGGGTAGAGGGAAACACGATAAAATGGCCTTTCACCTCTCAATGGCTTGAGCCCAAAACCAACAAATTAACATCTCTTGCACCAACTCACAGCAAAGGAACCGCCAAAAGAATTTGATCACCAAGGTGGCATAACAACAAAATACCTTCCATGAACCTATCTTTAGTCTCTCCTACAACAAGTGCATTCCAGTTCAAGGCCGGTGAGATGAGGCTTAAAGCTCATGCCAAGGCCGCCACTCCCGGGAACGGTTGAAACGGACAATGACGACGTTGCAATGTCTAAACATTCCTGTCACCCCAGAGCTTCAGGAAAGGTTGGGTGTGTATGTAACATTGCATATTGTTGGGACGAGACGACATTAGGCGATCCGGTAGGTCGAGTCATCTCAAGGCTCTGCAAGATGGGAAAGAAACGAAGTGCGCATGACAAGGACATGCAGACAAGAAAGCTTGAAACAGCGGAGAATTAAATGGGTAACTTACTGTCTTTGTTCAAAGAACCTAGTTTGTAGTATAGTTTAGATTGACCAGTACCGCCCTACAGAGCATGAGGTATGCAAGGTTACATCCTAGCCGTTTCATCTGGTGAAAATCCTCATATAACAAGTAGCCGTCAAATCACGCACATTTCATTCGAGAGTATAGTTCAGTTTTCAAAGAAAATGGGTATTGTAGCACTAACACTAGTCGACAGGAATCTCTTGGGAAAACAAAAAGCTGGGTCATATGTCTATTAGACGTAGCGGCGAAGGTAACACATAGCAGCTACATCAGGGGACTTGATCAAGACAAATAACCCAAGTGGGTTTTATAGTTTTTCCTCAATACATTAACAATCCAGAAAACCTTCCAACTCGTAGATACCAACAAAAGAAGCAACGTATGTGCGCAACAAAGGCCTGATATACCCAGACTGCTCCATACCTGAAGAAACGAGAAACCCTCTAAATGCAGTCATGAAGTCATGACGCCACGCAGGAACCAAATATTAAAAATTGGTGCGCGGCCTCGCTTACAGAGCGAAAGCGGCCATGACGAGACCAGCAACAACGGCAATGGGAGCGCCGAAGCGGGCAGCACCAGAGACGGGGACGGGAGTAGGAGTGGGCTGACCGTAGACGGGAGGCTGACCAGCGGGCTGAGTAGGAACCACAGGAGGCTGAGCAGGGTGGGTGTAGACGGGAGGGTTGGGAGCAGTACCGTTGTTGGCAGGGGGAGCAGGAGGAGCAGGGTAGTGGGTCTTGACAACGGGGACGAAGGTGGTAGGAGAGCCAGCAGTGTTGTTGCAAGGGACGGTAACGGTCTCGGAAACAGCAACGACGGTGGTCTCGGGGACAGGGTAAGCAGGCTTGGTGGGCTTAGGAGCGGGGTGAGTAGGGACCTCGTAGTCGTTCTTGGTCTGAGAGGGCTTGTCCTCGGACTTCTTGGCACCCTCAATCTTGAAGGGGAAAGAGTACTGGAAAACTTCGGGGTTGCTCTCGAGCTTAAGGACGAGACCGTAAACGTTCTCAGTTCCGAGGGTGGAGTCAATGGCCCAGCTGTAGGAAGCAGCGTCGTTGTCAATGCCAGCTGTTGATTTGTTAGTCAGTCTGATCGAGCATCCATTCGAGTGCAATACTAACTGGCAATGGTCTTGATGGGGACCTGGGTGTTCTGGGTAGCACCACCGATCAGAGAGATGGAGATCTTCTCGCCGGAGTACTTAGGCTTGGCCTGCCAGGTGATCTCGAGGGTCTTGCCAGCGGAGACCTCCTCCCAGTTGGTGGGAGTGAGAACGGGGTCGAAGTCGGCGACTTGGGCGAGGGCCTTGGCGGCGAAGGCCATGAGGGCAGCGGCGGAGATGGTGAACTGCATCTTGAAGGTTGGATTTAGGAATTACGGTATATAGTAATTGTATCGAAGGAAAAAGAGTGACGGGGTTGGATAATAGGGAGCTGGGAAGCAACCTAAAATTATTAAGTATAAAAAAGAGTGTGGTAGGCTGAAAGCCGTAAAAGAGTGACTGGTATGAAGGTGGTGGTGAGGAGAGAGAGAAAAAAGACGAAGAAGCAGAGGATCAAGCTGGGGTTTTGTGATAAATGCCAGAGGGGGACTGGGCGTGCCAACAGAGCACGAGAGGTGTGGGGAATCACGGTACGTACCATCAAAACATCTTCTAGAGTTTCCAGGTTGGGTCAATCCCTGAGGGACCATTGAACGCCAAGGGGGGGACGCTAAAGCAGGTACCATGCTGGCCCTCCACTGAGGACCTGTATCTGCCTGAGGTGCCCACCACACCTTTCAGCCTAGCCCGTGCCTTACATGAGTTAGCTGCACCTCGCTGTTCCTGCGTCGGCGCTTGCAGTACGACAACTCAGGCCACAGAAGGCAAAGCACAGTCAATATTGGGGGTATCCCCACAAAACGCTTTTGGTCGGTGAAGGCGCGTGTTCAACGGCTAGCGGAGTTAATCCAGGGGCAGGCCCTGTAGTCGGCGCGACATGGCATTGAATCTTAAGACTCACAGACAGTGCAGCTCGCTAATTGGCAGTGACGTTAATGCACCCCTGAGCAGCCCTTCTACTGCGCACCAGTCACGGAGACTGGACTCGAAATCCTTTGGAAGCGAGCATCCAGGATCTTCCATCCTCAAGTGTCATACAATCTACTCCACAACTCGACCCAGACCGATCACGGTTAGCACTTCATCTACCACAAAAATTAGTCAGGGGAATCCTCCAATAGATTGTCACTATGATACGCCATTGAGTTGTCCCATGAACACATCAAAGAACGTCCGTGGTTTATTTCCCCTGGGGACCAATTGCGAATCCGAATCTGGAGCAATCTGTGCTAACATGTCTCTGGCCATGCCATGTCTCGTCTGTTCCGCCTTCCCGTCTCAATCGCTAATATGTACCTGGGCATGCGGGTCTATCTTAGAGGGCCCTGGTATGGACTGCCTGAACAGATCGGACCATGAGGCCGAGATAATACCTAGGATCAGTGCTGCGGCATCTGCGCAGTAATGCAGCACTTTCTCCTGTAAGCTGTTCTGTAGGCAAATATCCCCTTGTCAGCTTTCATCTGAAAAGATGGATGTAATTAAACTCGAGTGGGCGAGGTTCTGTCCATTGGCTACATCCTGGGGCGCACATGTCGGCGATTCGGAGACCCCTGCTTGGCATTGAATTAGCCCGCCAGTTGGTGCTCTTGCCACTCCTTTCCTCTCACTGACTGATCTTTTTGCCGACTCATGACCCATGTTCAATCCTCATCGAGACCTCTTCCTACAAGATGAGCCAGGGTTTCAACTCCAGGGTCTCAGGGGTAAGAGGCCGGTTTCCGGGCCTGATCGCCGTGCCCCGAGATGATATGGCTATTCTTGTCTCTAGTTATCCTCGCTTGCAGGCCTTGCAATCGAGACTTTTTCAGTACATTCGCTTGCTGTCTTTCTTGACTTGGTGTCTTGCATGCCAGTTCTTGGCAGATTTGGAACGACACATCCGTGCTCTTTCTTTTCTTCTTGTGTGATACTTCACGTCAGCATCCAAATTGTCTTACAGTGTCGGGAGCACAAACCAAACAATTCATTGTGGCACAACAAGACCACAAGGCTTGTCTAAACCCCCTGTGCTATCTAGGGATAATGATGCTGCTCGATGAAAAATCTATGGAATCTCTCTCCAGTATAGAGTTTCCCATGAAACGCCCCAGCTAAATTCGGAGCTGGGTTGAAAGCCCCCATAAAATGTATTGTATATAAACAGGGCTACGTTACCGAATGGGGGAGTCTCCGAAAAGGTTCAGCGGATGTGTTAGAACTTAGAGTTCCGTACAAGCTCCTCTAAAACTCTACTTTGATATTCAAGCTTGATGCTGGTTGATATATTAGTGCAACTTGCCTAGCTTAGTGTTGATCAGCGAACAATTTCACAGAGGTCTACAGCAAGATTTGAATGGTCGCCACACCGCATACTCGTCATGCCATTTCTCTCATTGAATTGGCTATGCTGAAGAAACAATACTGTGCAGACCTTAGATAGCCGCTGTGGCTCTCGTAGGGCTGCTTATACCTGGCATGGGCCTACTCTTGACATCAAATAGGCGAGTTCAGCGCACAACGGCTTCAGTGACTGACAAGAGCCTTTGGTATACACTTGCAATACTACGTGGTATGTGCTGTCTGACGATCATTTCTGCTGAAGTGAGAAGAAATTGAGCCGTTGAAACGATCATGGGGCATTATGGCACCATTTCCGATCTGCCGGCATAGTTGGTTGGCGATGGTAAGGTGGTTCACGGAGTAATTTAGCCCCTAGCACAAGCACATGACCAACAGTTACTTACAAGATGAAAACAAACATGCATGATGCACATATCTCATAATGGCATGAAGACAGGATGATATGGGAGATCGCTTCCCTGAAAGTTCCATAGTGAGCCACAACCCCGCAGCAACTTTCTCCTCCAGTGGCTTCAATCAGTCCAGCGGTTACAGCATCCATAATCCCCTCATGGCCAATGCGTTTCTAACCTCCGTGAAGAATATGGGTCAACTCAATTATTGTGAAAGGACCCTCGCCCACTCCACTTCGATAATGCGCTGACGCTAGAATATTTGGTAACTTAGTTGTTGGTTGCTGACTCCATCCACCAATAGAACATATCGCTACGCCACATCTAATCTGCGATACTCTTGGAAGTTTGCCCTCAAAAATAAACGGTGAGGCCTAGCACGGCAGGCACAAAAATGACGTGCTCCAAGAGGTGTGTGCTGAAAATCAAATTGCAATTGTAGCTTTAAGCTGAATCGCGGAACAGAGAATAAAACGCAACGCTCTGGTTTCTTATGAATAGCCTATCAAGATCTTTATATATAATGTAAACTAAATGTAATTAATCCAGAGGTTTTAACAAATCAAATGCAGACGCCAGAACCGCACTTGGTCAAACGGCTGGCAACATGGCGTCGACTCCAAACAGCCACAGCTGAAGAGTAGCGCTGTAGACAACCTACCACAGCGTTTGCCTCCATCGCACTGCGGCTGGTATGCTTAACGCTCTAACGTTAGGCGCTTAATAGCAACTCCCCATCTTGGCTAACGGAGGTTACTTACGCCACAATGCACTAGGTATTCTTGCTAAATTGCACCAGCAGCTTGGGAAACTTCACTGGCAGGTTTCCAGAAATTATTCCGACTGGTAGCCAAGGCCCAAGGCTGTTGAGATCCCGATGCCCAAAGCGTTCCTATTAGATCAGATCGACGTTTTCGACATTTTTCACATGAGAATGGAAACTTTGAAAAGCCGGGATGGTCTAGTTACGCCGTCGGAATGTTGGCAACTCTATGAGTTAACTGTCTCACGTGCATGATGGTCACGGAATGTCTGAAAACTTCCATGTCTGCTTGGCATGGATTTGCACTCAGGTTACGAAACTGACACACAAGGGATGACCTCAAGAAAGATAATTCTGGGAATAAGCAAAAAGGTCATGATACTTCCCAATCAGTCGAATGTACTTCATGCCGCAGACATATTGATCCACTATTGTAAGACCAAATCCTTCTATTGCCTAGATTCAGTCCAGACAACAAAAGGGGCTGCTTCAGGGACGCCACGGGATGTTTTCTCGTGTTAAACGGCGCGGCACGCGATCAATAGCCTGAAGTGAACCGAAAGCAGTGGCTGCAGTTTCAATATCCCCCTATCCTTGAGTCCTAGATCTGTCCAATGCATGCCAACATCGAGACTCTTGACCGCTTGTAAGAAATTAGAGCCTAGCCTTCTTATTGCCTATACTGCATGTACAGTCACCAGCGGGTTGGAGCTGAACAGGTCTAGACACAAGCTACAGGCCAACAGCGCTTCATGGTAAAGGGGTTCCGCTCTCGCTTCAGGAAGGCACAAAGAAAAATACACAATACACCGGAATGTCGCAGATTGAACGCCATGGCTTCACTACCTGACGCCTCCTCGCCTCGGTCTCAGAAACGATTATACCGAAAGCTTCTTTTACCCGTGCCAACGGGATTATCGTCTCTTACTCAATGTCACCAGGGTTAAAACTCAACTTACTCAAGAGTCAAGACGTTATCGTTACAATCAGGGTCCGCTGGGGCTATCCCACACCTTACAAAACAGGGACAACCTGAAGCATCAACTGCTAAACTACTTGACAAGCACCATTGGAAGCCTCAATGACATCAACTGCCGAGAACATGCCACTTTGTGATTGGGTTCCCCGGAGATGAAAACCTCAGCTTTACATTGCCCAACTTGGCAGTTCACTACTTCACTCCACCAACCAATGATTTCCCTCCTCCATTTCCCCAAACTCTGGTAGCTTCCGGATCTTCAGGAGTGGCTTTTTGTGCTGGCCAATAATAACGGGTCAGTCAATTCATCCACGTATAATTTTAGGAAGTGCAATTTCATGCAATGCTACCTCCAAGGTTTGATCAATATTCATTTTATGCGCCGAGTCTAGTGAGATTACTCTCTATTTTTAGGTGCATTAATCTTATGTCTTTGTTCCCTTTCTTGGTCACATCTGGTTGTGCATTCATTGGGTGACGTGTCTCAGCCTCGTGCCCCACTTCCCAACTTTCAATCTCCCTCCAGCGCCAAACTCGTCAGCCTTGTCTAGACTACCTCCCACCCTTGTCCTAGCATCATCAAAGAGCAGCCGCATTACCAAGTTAGAATGGCATCTGACGACGAGCGTCCTGGTGAATCGCTCCAGAATAAGCGTCGCAAAACAAACAGTGACTCTTCTCCCTCATACGAGCCGCAACGCGACGGCCAAAATAACGATCGCTCACCTGCACACTCTCACCAATTATCCATACGAGAGAATCACCTTCATAACAGAACTATCAGTCCCAGTCCTGGTGAAGATGGCCCTGGAACCAAATATTACGAAAGCCGTCGCACATCACGATCCAGGTCACGGTTGAGGTCACGGTCTCTCTCTAGTATAGATTCCCGTAGACGTTCGCGCTCGCGATCTCGATTAACAACAAGATCACAATCACGCCACTCTTCACGTTCACGTTCACGATCGCAACAATCTTTTCGTCGTTCCCGAACAGACTCCTTCCTCCCGAGAGGTGCTGAACCAACACCTCCCCCAGAACCCTTTAAGCCCAACTATCGTGCCCGTCTTGTCCTTCATGGCCATACCAAGCCTGTTTCGCAGGTCCGAATATCGCCGAATGGAAAATTCATCGCATCCGCATCGGCAGATGCTACTGTGAAGATATGGGACGCTACAACGGGCGAGCATATGGATACGCTCGTGGGGCACATGGCAGGCGTGAGTTGTCTTGCTTGGACAACTGACAGCAACACTATCGCAAGCGGCTCAGACGACAAAGCTATTCGTTTATGGGATCGTGTTACAGGTCGGCCAAAGACTACGGCTCGAAAATCGGTGGCTGGCCAAGAGATGGCGCCGTTAAAGGGTCATCATAACTACATCCATTGCTTGGCATTCTCTCCAAAGGGAAATATTCTTGCGAGTGGCTCATATGACGAGGCTGTTTTCTTATGGGACGTACGAGCGGGTAGGCTGATGCGAAGTTTGCCTGCGCATAGCGACCCGGTCAGTGGGATTGATTTTTGTCGAGACGGCACTCTGGTCGTCAGTTGCTCGACAGATGGCCTGATGTAAGAATTTCCAGATCTTCAACTGGCTCCTTTGCTAACAAGTACATAGTCGAATCTGGGACACATCAACAGGCCAGTGCTTGCGCACTCTCGTTCATGAAGACAACCCGGCGGTCGCCAACGTTTGCTTCTCACCTAACGGACGCTTCGTTCTGGCTTTCAACCTTGACAACTGCATTCGCCTCTGGGATTACGTTTCTGGCACTGTCAAAAAGACATATCAAGGGCATATCAATGAGAAGTTCGCTGTGGGCGGTTGTTTCGGAGTTCTTGATGGAGCCGCTTTCATCGCCTCTGCCAGTGAGGATGGTAGCATCGTCATGTGGGACGTCGTGTCAAAGACGATCTTACAGAGGGTGGAAGGTCACAACGGCGTGTGTTTTTGGGTGGACGTCCATGGAGAGACGATGGTGACTGGAGGACAGGATAACATGGTTAAGGTGTATCGACATATCAGAGACACCAAGAAGGTCAATGGTGATACCGGAGACGTGGATAAGGAGCCACAGGCTGAGGAGCTAGCGTCACAGGACGTGACCATGGAAGGAACATAGATTGATACCATAGGGATAGCGCTGGCTTCATGCTGTTCACTGAGCTAAAAACGAAGAAATTGATTCGTTGATGAGGATGCCGAAGCAAATCAGGGAGTAGTTTGTGACAAAATATACTTTTCAGGACGGTCAAGCAAAAATCATGCTGATTTCCTCATAAGAATGATAGCATATACCATGCCAAACGTCTCCTTTCCCATGAGAATGGAATAATATCTTGAGCCTTGTGAGTTTTTATTTTCTTCTTTTCCCCTTCTTCTGAAATACTTGATCATAAACTCGTATAAAGCAAAAAGTTATGCAATAACTCATCATAAAATTAGGCTTTGTATCTAAACTCCGTGGCTTTTAGGGGACTGACGATCTCGATTCTTGCGTTGGTGCCACAAGCCTTTGAAAGGATCACATCATTTTTCAAGGACATATCAGAAGTCATGTAGTATCATTCTCAAATACACTGAGATTCTGGCAAACCCAATCCTACCAAGGGTGCCTATCTGCGCCTTTCGATGCAACTTTTCTGTCTCTGTCCCTACCCCTTGACCTTCATCAGTAGCTCAAGCCCTCTAACTCACAGGGCCTACTTGAAATCGACCTCGGCGTTGTGTGCACCGACGCGTTTACCTTTGTAGTAGACAGTGAAGTCTACGATCCCATCCACACAAGTCATCTCGATCTCGTAGATGAGTCTGTGATAGACCTTGCCTAGAGAGTTGGTGTAGGTTGGGAGAGACTCGAGGCTGATGTTGCGTGTCCAGTGAATCTCACATAGTTCCTCCACGGCTGGTCCGGAGGTTTTGGGGGGTGGGAATTCGGAACAGCTGTAGATGGTCTCAGAGACATACTGAATGGGTTCCGAGTACAGTCGGAAGTAGTTTGTCGAACTGGCTGTTTAGTCACCATATCCTCGCCCTGCCGAAGAAGTCAGTATTCTATCATTCAAATTCTGTGGTGTTCCCTACCTCACGCAGGAACAATTCCATCTGGTTCTTTGCACGCCACTTCTGTCGTTCCTCTGACCAATATTTGTCGCTTCTACGATGCTTCTGTGGATCAAAGTCAGTATTAAACAGCACTCCGTAAATGTTTCGAGCTACACGTGCGCCGACTGCCACCCCTAGGGTTGCCGAGAGGCCATAGTTAGTGATACCAAGAACAACAGCACTCCGACAAATAGCTGTCCATCTGTTTTCTTTGGTTAGAACACTTCCAAAAGCTGTCTGAGATTCTTTACAGCTTATTCCCGCGTGACTGTAGGACTATGCTCCCAAAAAAGGCGGACTGTAGCTTGTTGTACAAACAGAAGCTACGACCAAAGCCACCGACGAGGATGATATACTATTTGCGTCAGCCCACTGCAATTCCTTATGGGTTCCCTTTGAGCCAATTACCTTTGCTGGCTTCCCAAGCTTCGATTCAACAGCCTGGTTTTGACGGCGTACGAGAGCCTCAATCTTGTTGACAATGGGAGTGTACGCAGACAAAATGTCGTTTCTATAAGGAGATCAGGAAATGTCCTAATGGGAAAATCGGCGTTGGTGTAACTCACGAACTAAGTTCAAGCGTCTTTCGACGTTTGAGGTTTCGGCTAGAGCTTGCGACGCCACAGCTATCAGGAAGGTCAACGAGCCAGTTCCTGTTCTGGTTCAAGAATTGGGGCTTGATCCCATGCTCCCACCACTCGTTTAGGAACTTTTTCTCCTCCGCAGAGCTGACATTCTCCCAGGAACCAGGTGCGAGCTTTTGCTTGATGAGTTTCACGAACTTCTCATCGAGGAAAACTCCTCCGCAGAGACCACCTAAAGTTTAGCTGGCGTGTATGCGCGTACGATCTTCGAATGAAGACTTACCGTCGCCCTTGACACATTCTTTGACCAGAAATGGGTGAATCGATTCGATTTCATAGCTGATGAGATCCAACTGCATCTTTCAACATAAGACAAGTCAAGTAGAACTTACCACTGTTCCACCTCCAGCATCGCAAATGGCCATTGTATCTCCAACCTGAGTATAATTAGCTCGGGTTCTTGTTCTTGAGTGTCGTTTGTGGAACTCACCTTCATTGTTGACCTCTAGGAGAGATCCTTGATGGTAGCCAGGGCCGCTGCCTCTGGTTCTGAGATGAAACGAAGCTTGGTCTCGCCACATGATCGAGCATCAAGAATACCTGAAGCTGTGGCAGCTTGCTTCATGCGCTGCTGGGCATAAGGGGGCCAGATTACAGGCAGCGTGATCACGACGTGAAATCGTGACTTTTGTAACAACTCAGTCCCTATCCTACGGCGAATAGAGTCAATTGCATGGTTCCAGATCTTTCGAAGAAAGCATGCGATGACGTCCACTGGGTCTTTCTTGATCCCATTCAGGAGATGCTGCGCTTGAAGAAGCTGAGAAGAGATTGAAATATCGGCGGGAACATCATCTTTATCGAGCAATAGAAGCTTGAACCACTTGAGAGCGTCCTTGTCGGCGGGGATAGAATAGCTCCAAGAGGTGTTCTTGTTATCGTCGTACAGTAACTGAGTTGGGGCTTTCTCAACGTCGGAGCAATGGTTAAGCTCAGAGTCCCAACTTGTGACAAGTTCAATCTCTTCAGGTCCTCGAGAGTAAGCCCAGGCAATTCCCGAGTACCTGGAGGATTTTTCTTGTTAGCGATGCTGGTTGCTTGAGCCCCAGTTCACTGCTGATACGGATCCCTGAGAGAGCGGAACTCACGTTGTGCCAAAATCGATACCGAGGATGATTAAATCATCGAGTGGCTCTTTAGCCTCCATGTCGATCAGTTCTCAGTATCAGTGAAATTTCTCGAGGTCTGCGTTATTGAGGGTGATGTTAAGGTGAGAGGCTGCCGTGGTCGTGTGTGCCAAAGAGAGGAATGATTTAAGTAAGCTGCTCCGCCCAAAGATAAAAGGAAGAGAAACAATAGAAGATATTAAGAAAAACTATCCTTACTTGAGAGCCTAAAGTCAAGTAGCAGCATTGATACCAATGGTTCACTGTCACTGCAGAGCGTGCCAATGGCGAGAGACTACAACGAGCGTGCAGCGGTGGTTCAACTGCACGCACTCATTCATGCGCTTTCTGTCAAGTTTCTGAGAACCATGTCATGAACTCCAACTGTTCTCTCTTCTCATTTCTCCTGTTTGTCTTTTTCTTGGTCTTCCACTTGGCATATTTTCCTGGTCTCTTGATCAATATAAGTGTCTACTTTTCACTTACAGAATCCCACATGATCTGATAATCTTTTATCTTACTACGCATCACCATCTGGTCCTCCAGATACACTAATCAACAATTCATATGTTGATGTGGAATTGCTCTTTCAAGACATCTGAGAATAATATATGTGTCGGGAAATTGCTCTCAAATTACCCAACCATCACCTTCGGGGATTAATTATTCTTAGGGTCTTTCTCTTTCTACATCCCCAGCCACTAAGAATGGAGGAATACATGAACCAGAAGCCAGAGTTTTCTCCTAACCTTGATACTCGAGTGTCTGGTCGTCTGAATACCTTCGTTGATCAAAGTACTCTTCTCACAAAACACGAAGAAGAGTACAATATTCTCTTGAGCTCGATTTTGGAACTCCTCGAACTCTTCTGATCATTGTATTGACTCTAAGGGACAGTCAAGCGATCAAGACCAGCCCGTCACTGCACAGTCCTTTGCTGCACCCACTGACTGGACCGTGGAGGATAGCTTAGGAGCTCAGCAAATTAACCATAATGCTTCCTTAGAAGACTATCAGCGGGTCTCTTCAAAAGAAAGATCAAGTCTGCCTCAAGTAGCACAAACTGAGGTGCAAAACGGTATGGATCGAATGTTCAATTGCCTCAAGAGCTTCGCTCCTCGGCCTGCTCAGGTCTTAAGTTCCACCACCAGAGAACTCAGTGCCCAGCTAAAAGCCGAGAAAAACAAAGTAAAGGCGTTCGCAAGTGATTACGATAAGCTGGCGCAGCTATCCGATAAACAAATGCAGGATCTCCGGAAAGCAAACGCGAAACTTGATGATGCACTTCGCGAGAGAGATCATTTACGCCAGCTTCTAGAAGGCGTCTTTCCAGCAAACTCTGACAAAACAACTGAGGATGGAATCCAGGGAAAATGGAAAGAGCTTGATTACAACATTCGCTGCCTGGCTCGTCTGCTTAACCATTACCCATCTCAACAGCAGCAGCCTGACGACCTCGCCTTGCGACGCCTACGATTCCTTACGGGAAACTATCGCAGTCTTTCCAGAGACGAAGATTACCGGGAGTTTTTTATGATGGGCTGACTATGGGTCGTCATTCAAGACGAGGTGTTTGACGCAGGAGAACAACTTTGGGGTGGGCCTGGATTGAAATCATTTAAGGCTACTCGGCATCGTATTATCTGTGAGTATCTCCAAGAGATATTTATGCGTTACAATGCTGACTTTCAAAGCGCGTGTTGGGGATGGGGACAATAGTATCAGCAGTGAGGCCCGCGGTCGCTCATACTGCACGGTGGTTGGCTCAAGGCTCCTCTCATGATGAGCAAGCTTTGGGAGGACGATGATTCTCGCATCCAACGTCTTGTAATCGTGGAAACTAGGCATCTGCGGCCATTGTTCTCGGCTCTCCAGTCCACGAGGGAAAGATGTGACAAGAAGGTCTCTGATCAACTGAAAACTATTGTGGATTCTGCAATCGAACTTGACAAGATGATTATGTGCTCAAAAGCAATTTTTCAAGTTCACTGGCGAGATGAATCTCAAAATCCAGGTTTTGCTCAGAAATGGAATGAAGATGTCATGCTTTTGGAGGCCGTCACGAACGAATTGTCCCTAAAGGGTCGTGTCACGTTCTTCATTTCACCCATTCTCCACAAAGTTGGCACGGCTGATGGGCAGAGATACGACTCTAGGATGGTGCTGGCCAAGGGTCTTGTGGTTTGTGATTAAATGGGTGTCATTGACTACCTAGTCTCGTCAAAGGTCATGCGATAGTCTGCCCGCACGATAGACATAAGTCATAACGCGAATTGGTGGCAGCAGTCGACAAGGGAACATTACAAAGGCTATAGTCTATCTAGTGCGAAAGTTGTTGAGGGCGTATTCTAACTTTTGGAACAAGTTCGCTCTCTCTGTGGCATATGAAGAACTTAACTGGTTATCCAGATCAGGGCAGAGGCAGTACGAATCAATTACAATTTTAGAACTCATCCTCACTGGCCTAATTATTACACTTTCTTTAATTCTATCGGTAGCGAAACTGCGCCGGAGGATCCTCATCAAGCCCAGGGGTAGGCCTTAGGGGTAAGAAAGCCACCTAGGAATGAAATGTTGGCAAGCTCTGAGAACACATCATTGCTTTTAACTCGGATAAATAGAAGCAAATTACATAAAAAAAGCATCATCCATCATACTCCCTCCACTAGACCAACAGTATACCCCTATCCCGTATCCTACCATTCTATGTATGTCACACTCTCCCGAACCCCTATTAGGTATTAAACAGAATCCACCAACTCCGGATCCAAAAATGCAGTCTTTACAAAGGAGCTATGTCGTCGAAGCAATATCGTTACTGGCTCGAGCGCCGGGGCCGATCTTCACAGCCCCACCTATGCCGCCATGTCGTGGTTCGTAGTCGGCTCACTATGATGTAGGATAGGATGTCTCAGTAGCACTTGTCGTAGGAGTCTCAGTTTCAGTCTCACAGATCGTTGTATCGACGGTACCAGTCACCTCCTCAGATGTTGGGTACGTAGGGATCACGAGGGAGGTCTCTGAGCTAGTGATTGTGCTCTCAGGGGTTGAAAGAGTGGTTGTATCCAGGTATGTTGTCAAGTTGGTCTGAATGGAAACGGTATAGTACTCAGAGGACTCGCTATTGGCAACAGGATCAATGTAGACGGGCGGTGTGTAGACAGGGCCGTCATCAGAGCTGGTGGAAGTCGGGATGATAGGATCAACGGTTGAGGAGTTTCCAGGGACCGAGTATGCGGGCTTGGTATACACTGGTGGGCTGTAGGCTACCTCGTCGCTAGTTGTCGAAACGATTGGTAGCACAATAGTCGACGAGTCACCGGGCTGAGAGTAGGTCGGCTTAGTATAGGCAGGAGGTGTGTAGGTAGGAGTCTCTACAGGCTTCGTGTAGACAGGGGGGTCGGCAGTGGATGAGTTTCCAGGGATGATAGGCTGAGAGTAGACCGGCTTGGTATAGACGGGAACTGAGTAGCTTGGAGTCTCAACGGGCTTAGTATAAACCGGAGGCGTATAGATGGGGCTATCGACGGGCTTGGTGTAAGCGGGAGGGCCGTATGCTGAAGAGTTTCCGGGCAAAATAGGGTCGGTGTAGGCAGGAACCGAGTAACCGGGAGTATCAATAGGCTTAGTGTACACAGGAGGGACATAGCCAGATGGTGTACCAGTGGAATTACCATAAGTAGGGTCCGAATACACAGACTTGATATAGACCGGCTTAGTGTAAACAGGGGGGGAGACGTAACCATCAGCAGTGCTGTAGGCTGCACTCTGGCCGGGTGTTTGGTAACCAGTATGCGTAGAGAAAGAGTATCCAATAGTAGAGTTCATGTAAGGATAGTCATTCTTGGTCTCAGAAGGCACCGTATAAGTTGAGTTGGCGGGATGCGGAGAACCAGTGTACTGCTCGCCATATGGCATGGTGGAAGCATGCAGGCTAGGAGGCACGTAGTAAGAGCCATTGGAAGAAGCAGTGACAGTAACAGTGACGTCGACAGTCTTAGTAGAGACGAAGACGTAGTTATAAGGACATTGGATGCTTGGCTCAAGGGTCGTCGAGTGAGTTGTCGGTGTAGTTGTGTTCTTGGGGGGGGTGTAGGCGCTCACAGGAGTGTGAGTGTTTATGGGAGTGTAGGTGGGAGGATCATAGGCATTTCCATTATCAAATCGAGCAACTCGTCGATGCTGAAACTGTAAGTTGTTAGAATATGTTCATCATTGTAAGTGACGGAGGTCGTACAGAACTGAACCAAGAACCACGAGGAGCAGCTTCAGCCACCGTGCCAAGAAGGCCGACAGCACCAACGATCGCAGACAGGCGCATATCTATGATTAAAACTCGATGAATATTGAATACTAGAAGAAAGGCAGCCAAGAAGTTTTAAGGCTGTTGGTGAGAGTGAAGGTGATGCTGAGTCTGGTGGTGAGATATTCCTTTCTGGAACGCATCCCATCATCCTTAAGTACGACTTCATTTTTTCAAGAGTTTCTTAAGGAGTTCAGTACAAGTTAAAGGGAAGAAATATTGAAGTTGAATATTGAACAAACTGATGTCACAAAGGATACTCTATTGAAAGAGGGATGTTTGCTGGATATATAAGGGCGGCCTTTCTTGGTGGTGAAGCGGGGGCACTTTATCGATTCAAGGGAGTCGCGCCAACCAAATAGCTTCGATCTTGACGGAACCATCAAAACAAAGGGCGGGAGAAGCAATTAATTTACCGACAAGGCTAGGGAATCAAAGACATTTATGAATATTTCATTGCCGATCTTACCCCTAGAGCGCGACAGCTACAACCTTATTGCTTAAGATCCTAACATGAGACAAATTCAAGGCGAAAGTGGGACTGATAGTAAGGGTAATAATCTATTTTCCATATGTCGTTGGTTCGATCAAGGGCGATTTATTCATCTCGCGCGTTTGACTCTTCATAAGTGGCAATCCAACCAATGTGCGCCAATAACCAGTCGTAAGTCAACAAGTGAGTCCAGTCAAGATAACAAAGAGTGTGCGCGATTCGCCTCATCGTAAAGTACAATTGTACCCTTCACGGCCAATTCAACTGGTGTGATCTGTGGGTGTAGTATCATTGTGTGTCAGTCATGGTGTGTGTGCGTGTTTGCGTATTCTTCCTGTCGAACAGTCCATATGTGCAGGAATGGGTATCAAGAGGGCCACGCAATCACCGTCGTGCCCTTTGCAAAAAGCTAACAAGAAGCCAACAAAAACCATAAGCTTATGTCGCAAAAATCGTCAATAACCTGCCGCCCCGTGATGCAATCATGTAAAATCAAGTATCGTCCCATGCTAGCTTGAGCTAGGTCCGTCATACGCCTCGGTCCATCTTGAGATATTTTAATCTCAGTCGTTCAGTTGGTTTCTCTTTGGTTCTGTCTCGGCATCTGCCAATCAGTCCTCCCAAATTGTCTCAAGATCAAGATCTCCTCTCCGCTCAGCGCCGCACACACTCCAGCGCTTTCGCTTGTCCCTAGAACCGAATCCCATTGTTCGTCCTCGCGTCTGCCCGTCCTTCCCTTTCAGGTCGGAGGAATCATTTCCCTCTGCAGCATCTGCATCGGCCTTGAGCTGGGCAATTCTTTCAGCTTCCAGCGCTGCTTCTTCGGCATCAGGCGTATCAGGAATTGTTTCCAAGCTGGAGATGCTGGGGCTTCGGGACCTGGTCGATGTTGGCGTGGAGGGAACAGAGGAATAAGTCGTGCCATAGCTTCCAGAAAGGGCATCGTAGCTTCGGTAAGAGGATGCTGAAGAAATCGAAGATGAGGGTGTCGACGGAAATGTTCCTAGGGAGCCAGTGCTCGAAGACGTGAAAGTTCGGAGAGGAGAAGATGGTCGTCGAAGTCGGGCGGGGGTGCTAGTGGACGCCCCCAGGATAGGAGATGTGCTTCGTCGTTCATGCCTTTGCTCGGGTTCAAGAACTGAAGTTCGAACAGGTGAGATTGGTGGGAAAGCTTCATCGGCAGGCTTGCGTGGAATTCGAACTCTGCTAGGTGATCCAGAAGGGCTTCCTGAACGACGCTGAGGTGAAAACAGAATGTGGCCTGATCCATTAACGCCTGGCAGGGATTGAGTACGAGACATTGGGGGCGCAAGGCTCGTTGTCGAGCGAGACCTAGAATGAGCGCCTGATAGAGGAGAGGTGGTGCGTGGTCGATACGGAATGAATGGTGTCGCAGACCAAGATGGTGAAGCTGGCGATGTCGGGCTGGGGTCGGTGCTTCGTCTCAGGTTAGGCGGTTTTCGAGGCAATTCGATACTGAGATTAGAAATGGCGCTGGGGCTCTGTAGTCGCAGCGATGGAAATCCTGGAGAGACGGAGGGTGACGCAGACAAAGATGCAGAAGCAGATACGGGAGCCGGAGCAGGTGTGGGGGCAGGACGGAACTCCTCCATACGCTCTGTCTCAGGAACTGGCTCCATTTCGAGATTGTTAGTCGAGGGTGGAGGCAGGATACGATACGATACGATACAATGTGATACGGTACGGCACGGCACGGATGGAAGTTGAGACCAACCGGTTTCGTCAGCACATAAACGGTGGCATGTGGTGGCCGAAACTTGAACGAGTCTTGGCCGACGAACAATCGTGGATTTGGGGCTTTATTCGTCCGCGTAATAATGATCGTCAGAGGCGGTCCTACGAGGCTCTGTCGGCGGCTGCAAGTTCGGTGCTAGGTCTCTTGACAAGAGGCGCAGCAATAGGGCGCGAAGCAATCCCAAGCTGGCGAGAGTGCGCGGGATTGCCTTCAGCGCGGCAGAAAGGCGGGGGTGGATCAAGATTTGAGATAGATCCGAGGTGATATGGGCGGCTTTTGTTGTAGGTGGAGAGGCTACACTTTGCAGCTGTAGCTCGAGGTGTGCTGTAGTACCGGTAGGCAAGGTAGCTTGGAGTTGGGGTTGAGAGAAGGGTAGAGGGACCTCCAATTCGAACTCAACTCTCAGAGGGTGGTGTCGTAGTGGCTTACTGAAATGGAGGGGATCACGCAAAGGAAGAGAAAAGTAATCCTCATAGGAAATGAAGAGGGAAAACTAGAAAATTGTTAAAGATGAGGAAGCGAGAAGACGTTTGAAAAAGATGAAAAGTGATTTTGAGAGCGAGCCGAGTGAGCATGCACCTAAAGAGATGGATGGAAGCGAGACCAGCGGCTGCAAAGGAGCAGCCAAGTGACACTGGGCGCGTGGTTCCGACGGTCAAGGCACCCACCAGCACTGGTGGTGGTAGTTCGGTGAGGTACCTCCGCTGGGTAGTGGGGAGGTACCTGGGATCTGGAGCCTAAGGCCTGGGGAGGAACGTGCGACGAATCCACTAGGAGCTCTTAGCGGATACTTGAGCCTGGGCGATGTATTTAGGGTATGTGACGGTCAAAAAATGAAGGCTAGAGGTTTTGATCAAAGAAAACATGAACAAAGAGAGTAGTAAGGGTTTTCTCTTACAATAAGAGGCTTATAGGCTAAAGTATTTCTGCATTTACTGTATAGCTGCAGTTTAGACAAGGTTTAACTGTTAGAGTACGATGATACCTTGAGCGTTAACAAATCGGTAGTCGTCTCTAGTCGTCCCTATGAACAAGGGTCTGCGAATCTAAAACAAAAACAACATCCGCCAACGCCAACGCCACCGCTTCCCATTGACATACCTGACACTGCCATGTTCTGAACACAAGGAATCAGAACAGTAATAACAGCGATCATAGCAGATGAAATGGAATGGCTCGAGACCATGACATTCAATGTCATGCGATGCAATGCGACGTGGGGCATGTATGCGCATTGTTTGATAGGCACAAATTCACTACCTTCAAGACTACTCGCCCCCTTCAAATCACATCACATTCCGTTTCCACATCAACAACATGCTTGCGCAGATGGCAACGCAGCGATCAATCCATTTTAATAAGCATCAACAACCATTCGAGACCGTGGAACTTATCCGAACTTGTCGCTTGTATTGCCTCGAATGTCTTGTTATAGATGGAGACTCCTCAGTGTAGACGCAGTATCTCAGTGAGACGATCCAGAGATCGTCCCAAACTAGCGGTCCTTAACGCTTGATACCGCCCTTCCAGAACGTGACACCAGCATTAGATCTCGACTAAGATGAGTACACTGCCACTTTCACTTCTGGGTTTCCTAATCCGGTACACCGTTCAACCGTTCAACCGCTCCTCTTCAACCGCCAGCCACTCATGTTGCATGCCTCCAATAGAGACGCCTCTCTTGGAACTATTTATCGAGGTTCAACGCCCGGGTTTCAGGAGTTGGGGCCTTGCTCCGTGGAGCCTTTACGGGGGAGACCGAAAGCTCGCGCCCCAGGCTGGGCTTTGCGGGAGAGAAGCCGGAGGCCTTTTGTACATAATAACTGGGACCGCACAAGAGTCGAGGGAATAATAAAAACCCTCAAATGGCTCAAGCATGAACATGGCGTGGAGCATGCATGATAGCGTGCTGCCCGTTGCACCGTCTCTCTTGTTGTGTACCTGGGAGGCTTAGATAAAGTTGGCCAATCCCATTCCTGTCCATGCATGCTTTATTCACTGGACTACCGTGGCAAACGAGCATTGCATTTCCCTGCGCTTAGCGCTGCTCGACTCGCTACAATGGTCATCCTGAAATGGAAAGCCAATAGCCACTCAATTCGTCCTCAAAAGCACCGAGTCAGTCAAAAGACCAATGACCATCAACCAACCAGCGTTCACTCGACTTAGACGCTTGACGCCTTAACTTGGGCTCTGACTGGTGAGTGTACCCTCACGCCTTGATCCTGGTGAGACCCTGCACAGGGATGGTGAGTGACGGCTCAGGGCTGAGGGATGACCATAACGAGGATGGGCCCAGCTCATTGGGTATGATGCCATAGCTTTGGCGCTATCTTTGGAGGAATGTCTGCCCTGGTCGCCATGACGTCGTGTCTAGAGAGTTGCCCAATGCGAAGTGATGATCTTTGAATGCAGTGAAGAGATACTATTCGCGCTCAAGGTTGAACCAGCAACCATAAGTTGACAACCGCCAATTTACCTAGATTATGTTTCTCTTGACTCGAAAAGAGTACCACTTCTCATTTAAAACTCACTGCCCCTTGACCCCAGATTTCTCATCTTTTGGTCCGAATCTCAGGGACCTGCGCTACTGCACGACAGTTCCATATTTAGCTCCCGCCAACAGAATATTCCGACCCTGTTGGCCATTCTTCTAGTATTCCTTCTGACTCGGAGCAATCGAGCACTTCCAGGTCCTCATTCGTTGCAGGTTTCCAAGCTGATATGTGGCTCTTCGTATAAACTTCAAAAGGAAAGGGGGTCTCTAGTCGTACGCGTACCTACCATGCATTGCTCGGCATTGTGCCGATTTTCCTGTTTGGTTAAGAAATGCCGCGCAATACTCGGCTTCCGTGGGGAATAACTAGTTTACAACGCAATCGCTCGTAAGCAGGGTGTTGTGTAGGATGGCTATGACTTGCCAGTAAGGGGAGGGGATGCGTTGAGACGATCACATGTATATCATCTTTTTCACGGCTCAACGAACACAATGTGACAGATCCTGAGGTTTGTTCTCATTTGGGCAACTGTTGATTCATCATATATTGTAGGATTGCTCATAACTCAAGCCTAGTTACCAACTGTCACAGTCATTTCCAAAACAAATTATCCAATATTAATCGGATATATAATTCGAGGATCGCCCATCGATGCAGCCCAGCCTTCTCAACCATTACGTTGATGAAGAAGCATGCCAAGAGAAAATGTAGTATCCTGAGCACTTGCAAGAATCAGATGCAATCATGATATCTCTGAGATCCTTCTTGTATCCATCGCTATCCAAGGCATTCAAAAATCTCGAGCTTCCTCCTATTTAGTACCTGGTGCTCCAGGAGGTGGGAGTTGGTCAGGTCCAAAAGACATGGGCAAAAGCTACACACCGTCAACCCAGCTCAATGACAAAGCAAACATAACTGACCTGTCGCAGTTTTGCAATCACGAAATCCTCATTCTTATCAAACATGATAATAGGTGTATCCAGTACGCAAAACTCGCGAATACTACATCACCGAGAACACACAACTCACCTGTTAGTCAAATCCATCATCTTCGCCTTCTATCTCTCTCAAAAACACCCCCCCTAGTAACTCACAACTGTCTACACATTCCACAAGGACTTGCCGGCGGCGCAATATCAGTCGCGATAGCGATGGCCCGGAACCCACGATGGCCGGCTGTTACAGCTGTACCAAGGGCCACGCGCTCTGCACATGTTCCTACAGGATATGACGCGTTTTCCACATTTGCACCGCTCGTGAGCTCACCCTCGCTTGAGAGAACTGTTGCTCCGACGCGGAACTGGCTGTACGGGCAGTACGCTGTGGCCTTGGCTGCCACTGCACGCTCACGGAGCTCTGAGAACTCTTTTGGCGTGATACCATGTGCCGAGCAGACTTCAGCAGTTTTGGTGGTGTCGCCTTTTGTGATAGTCTCTGGGGTCTCCATCGTATGGCTTAGAGTGAAAAGATCAGGAGAAAGGAGGAAAGGAAAGAAAAAAAAGAGGGCTTGTGGCAATAGGTGAGTGATGCTTATGTCCTAACCTATCCCATGTCACCCGTTGCACAAGCGGGTCCTTTATCATGGATGTCTCCGCGTCGGGCGCTTCCGTAATGCGGGGCTGAGCGCCAACACGACGGACCTTCGGCTGGTTCCTATGATACCGGGCATTCTTATCATGTATTCACTTCGATCTTAGGCAGATACCATATTTGATACCTTCAAGTACGTACAGACCAGCAGCGTGGGTTATGTCCAAATAAGTATTATTAGATGCTATCATGCATCTTCTTATGTTCATGGCCTAAATGTTACTGTCGTGACCATTATGCATCTCCCCCTTTAGATTGTTGCCCTCCATTCTCATTACAAAGTACATATGACAGAGCAGCACAAAACTCCAAATTCATCGCTCATGCATACTTGTCCAGCGAGCTGTTGTAGACTGGTGCTTGAACTAACCCGAGAAAATCGTTTCCATGTGTCTCTGCCTCCTCTTATCAACTTTGTCATCCTTCTCTCCCTGACATACAGGTCTCACTTTTTATATCATCTGCATTCCGGCATCTAGTAAAATCCGTCAGATCCTCCAAGTCTACTTGATGTCGAGCTGACTGTTGGCGTCGACTGCGCGGAACTTGTGTCGCTCGGCGTTGCTGGTTCCACAACCTGGCTTCGGATCGACGTGATCCATTCGTGCTGCAACAACTCAACTGCTGACGATCGGTTCCGAGGGTCTCTTGTGAAACATTTCTTCAAGAAGTCGATTCCTTGAGGGCTGAGCTGATCCGTTGGGGGAAGCTGCGGTGGGTTGCCTTGTGCAATGTTGTACATGATCGCCCACTCATTGTCGAGTTGCGCCCAAGGCCTTCTTCCAGTAGCCATCTCCAAAATAACACAGCCCAAAGACCAAATGTCGACGGCCCCAGGCTTACCAGGGTTCTCGCCCTTGATCACCTCGGGTGACATATACATGGGAGTTCCTGTCATGGATCGATTTGGCATTGTTGCCTGCTTCTCGCCAGCCAGTGTGCGGCCTTGTCGAGCAATCACCTTGGCGGCTCCAAAATCCACATACTTGATGATTCCGTTATGGTCGAGTAGAATATCTATAGCCTCAGTCAGTCTCAGTAATTATAGAGGGGAATGATACCACTTACTTTCGGGCTTAATGTCTCGATGGGCAATGCCGCTCTCGTGCAAGTATACAAGGCCCTCGAGCAGTTGGAGCGCATATACCATGATGACCTGCTCGTCTTCAATTCGGCCATGTTCCAAGAGACTGGCCAAAGACCCTCCGGAACAAAACTCCATAAATATGTACACTCGATCTCGGTGCACTTCGATGCCATAATATGATACAACATTGGGGTGATCCAACACTTCCAGCACGCCCATTTCCTCTCTAATTTGCTCGGCGATCTGTGGGATAAGTTTGGGATCCTGTAGTCGAATTTCCTTGACAGCCATTAGATGACCTGTGTCGAGGTTCATTGCTGCATAAACGTTGCCAAACGTGCCGCCTCCCACGAATTGACCTTGCTGCCAGCGCATTGTAACATTAGTTGCCGACGATGAAAGGTATGCCAATGATCGGTCAACTTCATTATTGCCTTCCAATACTCTTCCAACTCCCTGTCTCTCAGCTACCTTTTCACGTCGATATTCGTCGACCCTTTCGAGCTCTTCCATGCGCTGTTCGGTGATGCATCGTGAAGCCTCTTCGTCGTTCAACATTCGGTTCTTGTCAAGCTTGCGGAATTGGCCAACCAACGCCTCGATCCGTTCTTTTTCAGCCTGTGCAGCCAAGTTTGACCTGGCCCCCATGATATCAAAGTGAGAGATAAGAAGAGACATGCATCCAGCAACTTTGGAACGAAGCTTAGCATACTCATCCTCGCCCAGTGCGAGAATGTGGCGTCCACGTGTCATGCCCATGGCCAACTCGAGAGCGAGCACAGCCCATCGGAAGGTCTTTCGATCAGATGCAACGCAGTCATCACAAATGAAGCTCACCCAATCAAGTGCAAGCTTCGTCAACTTGAGATTGTTCATCTGCCGCCTGTTGCTATCCATGTAGAGCAATGACCGCTGACCGAACTCCGTGGCGAATACGAAACATGTTTGAATAAGTTCCTGGCAATCCTTTCCTCGAGCCTGTTTTCTGATAATTTCCACACTGTCCATGAAGGTATTGGAAAGCTTGTATGCCACCCGCCTCGTTTCTGTCAATCTTGAGTTGACTTTGTGGATGTTGGACCTCGATTCCTGCACGAGGTCAACATGCATATCGACAGCGTCAAGGAATGCCCTCCGCGCGTTGTGTAGCGTCTGGGGACTAGAAGCGCAGAGGCGGATGTGTCCTCGCTTTAGGTCGATATTCAGGTCGCGTAGGGGGACTTCAATGACTTCGCCAAACCAGTTGATAGGATCCTCAGGTCGGAGAATGAGGAGGTACTGCTCACCAAGCTCATCCGGAAATTGGTCCTTGGATGTAATCGCCATCATGGCCGGTATATCTTCCAGTCTCTCGCGTAACTCGGGTGATGCAATAACGTAAGTGTTGTCCTGCTCAAGCAAACGAGTGTCGACTTGAAAGTGACCTGAAGCAACCAATTGGTCATAGAACTTTTGCATGGTTTCGGGTGGGAAGGAAATGCTGTAGTCGGATGCGTGCTCATAGTTGTCGTTCAGCATTCGAGTAAACCGCTGAAGCATCCGCTGACGGACTCGTACCGAATCAAGACAAGCCTTGTAACGCTTGCTCATTTCTGATGCAGTTTCCTTCGGCTTCGCTTGCAACTCCTTTTCAAACGTTTGGCTAAGTCTGTTCAACGCCTTGAATGTGAGTGAGCTAAACTGCTCGGCAACCTCAATGTGGCCTCGCTGCAAATGGCTACCGATTTCGTTGGCAAAATCCCATTCTTGAAACAAGAGTTCTGCTTCCTTGAATGTGTTCTTGTTTCCGCTCAGCTTCCAGTTTAGCATCTTGAAGTAATACTTCAATGCTTCCAGTACAACTTGGTCGAAAGATTCGTCGATACAAGGTGGTAGATCCCAGCCAGGTTCCGGGTGCGCAATAGATGTGCACTCAATCTTGATTCGAATTGCAAATTTAAGTAACAGCTGAAATTGAGAGATCATTTGGTCTTGCATGAGAGGATTTTGCTGGGCAGATTCCTTAACTCTCCTAGCATAAGCTAGACGTGTACGAGTGATCTCTTCGATAAGACGTGAAGGGAAGCTGATGAGAGTAAGAAGTTCTTCGAGATAGGGTGGTAGGTGGCGTTTGCGGAATGGCTCAGAATTCCTAATAAGAGTGTCCTTCGCCTTGCTAATGACGGTGGATATGGGTGCAAGCATTCCCTTTTCTAAATTCCCGTCATCATCGTTGTAAAGGGATTGAAGTCCGTCTTCCTTCATCAATCGGTCGAGGAAGGACGTTTCGTCGCTGCTAATACCGTTGACAGCCGGCGATCGCTGCTTTGTCCGTGTAAAGTCAAGCTCATCGTTTCCAACCCACTTCTTCAGGATGTTCAGTTCCGTATTGATCATTTCGTTAGTGTTGTACCACGAGATAATAGCATCGTGAGCTTCTTTGAATGCGGCAGAATCTGCTGCTTTGTGTTCTGCTGCGAGTGAAGCCCAAGAGGGGTATAGGTTCTCGCACATCTCAATTTTGGCCACCATATCTTTGACTTGTTCATATGGGGGTTTTCCAGCTTCACTCTCACCCTTTACTTGAAAATTGATGATCTCGTCGAGGGTACGATCAAGAGTAGACCGGGATTCTTCCAGCATACGTCTTTGGACGGGAATATGTCTTCCACAAACCTTTGAGCGGATGCCTAGCCACAGTTCGGTCTTATGAGCGCTCTTGCCAGCCTGCTGGTCCGCAGATCCAATGAGTCGTTTCTTTTCTTGACGTACGACATCTCCAGTAAGGACGGCCTCAAGCATACCGTGCCACTCAAGCCTTTCGCGGTTTTCCGGGTCTTTCAAATCTTCGTCTGTAGGTTGAAGGTTGTCGTTGCCATAGAACATGATAGTCTCTTGGTCGAAACGATCGTCATATGGGCCCTCCGATGAGGGAGTTTCCCCTTCCGAGTCCGAATCATTTCCATTCAAATTCGAGTAGGACGTGAAGTATCCTCCGCTATAATCCTGTCGAAGCTTCTGCACATATGCTCGCTCCTGTGCGCGGAACCTACTCTCACTTTGCCGTGGGCGCGTCTTAGACGACGATCGGATAGATTCTGTGAAGGATGGCGTGGCTGGAGGGTGAGCTGGTTTCCTGGAGGTGGCAGGGTTGTACGTATTCGAGGGTGTCCGCGCAGGACCCAGTGGTCGCTGCGGCCAAGAGCCATTGGTCGTATAAGCCGCGCCATCGTCACCAGCGGCACCTCTCTGCGACTTTGGAGCACCGTTAATGATCGTTCCAGGAAGTAGAGAAGTCAATGACCCTGTGTGGCCCGATGTCTCATATCGAGATAAATTACCCAGCTCGTCCTGACGTTCTGTCGCATGAGGGTCGCCGTTAGTTTCGATCGGGGTTTCGTGTCGGTGACTCCTGTTCTTATCGGAGCGGCTATCGTCTTCGGTGCCTGAAAAACGAACCGCTCGGGGTGATGACTCGGTCATTGTGATGGGTGTCTGGGCTGGCACCCAGGTGGAGTTGGAAATATAAACGCCCCTCAGCGTCACCTCAAGTTGTCGTGAGTGATAAGAGAAAGGCGGTACGGCAGAAAGATCTAGCTGATGGAAATTTCTGTGGTGCTCGAGCTGCGGTCGAAGAGGTTACGATGGATCGAATATGGCCATGAAGAGAGGGGGTTGAGCTTGGGGAGCTCTTGTTGTAGGCAGATCGAGATGGATCGCATGGAGGAGTGGCAACCAGGAAGCGCGTGCAATTTTACAGCCAATCATCACACCTTGATGATCTAGTGGCACTCCAATTGTGGCTCATGTGTGGCAGAATTATGGGGCCAAGCCTATCATGAAAACGTTGGGAACTCGAATCATGACTCCTAAGCTGTGAACCTTGCTGCAGGTGGAAGAAAATCAGCACTATCAACTCTCAAATAGTCATCTCCTCCACAACAACTTGGTTCAATGAGTCTTGGAGAGCTAGTTCTTCTTCGCAGCATGTTCCTACTGTACTCACACTTCTCTTTTCTTCTTCAAGTCATTATTCTTACCCTATACATTGTGCTTTTGTACAAGGTTGCCGCTTTATTCTGCTACATGACATACAAGTATTGAGCTGTCAAATCATTTCGATGTTATGACAGTTTCGTACTGCTTCGTAGCCATGGTCAGGGGCTTGGTGTGACCAGCTTGATAAACAAGCTATGAAGTGACTTGGTTCTATAGGTCCTGTAAGGTTAGGCCGAGAAAACATAATTAATAAGGGATACTATACTTAATATACTGGTATCTTATTCATCATATCAGGCCGTCCTTTTCACTACGGCCCGTCTTGGAGGTTGGCGAAAGCAAAAAGGGGAGTTGCTAGAACATAAATTTTGCAACATAGTTACCCTAGATCTGGAATCACCTTCAACAACGCCACTAACGCGTCAAGTTTATCACATTCGCAACGATGCTCGCATTCGGTCTAGCACGATAGCATCCCATTAATGGTCATTGCTGTAATAACCCGGTGCAATGCATACAGTCCAGCCCAAGCGTCATGTTGCAAGACACAAAGGGATGACAAGGCGAGAGTCAGTTGTCCAGCGGAGGACGATTCCACTAATTATGCGATTCATGCGTAATTAATACTGGTATAATACGATAAATTATCCTTCAATTTCCGACAAGGGTGATTCTGTGAACAAGACCCCATACTGGTATTCCACACTTGAACTGTTCAAGTCGGCTACGAGCCGAGCTGCTAATGTTATTGTACACCAGAATTCAATATCTGTCGGCCGAAGCATCTTGATAACAGGATTATGCCAGCTTTGACTGTTCGGTTAGGCATACTGAAGAGGTTAGCAATCCTTTTAAATGGCATGCAGACGGAACCACTAAGCACTGGTGAAACTCCGGGACGACGCTTTGACATCGAGGCTCTGACCCAATGTGGCCAAGACGAAGACGGATAGAGAACAGACAGTAGCCTAGAAGCACGCTAGGTTGATTATCGTATGTAGATATCAGAATCTTCATGTTTGTTCGACTGGCAAGGTATTGCTCCCGGGGTGCTTGATCAGGTCAGAATCTTCAATAGCCTCAAACTGAACACCTAATCCTGTTAGACCACAGCCAAAACTCGGGGAACCCCTTATCAAGGCAGGGTTTTTCATGGTATATGACTGACTAATAAATCCTTGTCGCAAGCGCGGGGGTTCCGTGTAAGATGACAACAAACTCTAACTAACTCAAAACCGCGTGGATGTGGGTTTTGAACCACGGCGGCTCCGTCTTAAGGACCGCGGCGTGTTAGCCGTTGAACAGAAGACTAAGATCAACGAAAGCTGGCCTGGGTCCATCTGTGACATGCGGGCCACGTAGTCATCGCCGTTGATGCTAACGACACTAAATTAGTGACTACGCAATATAATTCTGGCCATGAATCTGTTGCTGATGATGATAGTCAATGGTCTCATGCAAATCGTCAGATCGAAAGTTTAGCGTAGTAACTTGTATCTGGCATGAAATTTCATATCGCGATCTTAAGCATGTGGTCGGCTTTATGCAGTCCCACTTACTTAGCAACGGAATTTGCCATATCCGTTTTTAGTGAGCTATAGACGCGTTGTGTAACCCGGGACTCAAGACGGCGAGAGAAACAATTTTTTACCGATGCCGGCACAACCTTTCGCTCGTTGTAGTATCCTGTATACCACTTCAATCCAGATCCTCATGTTGCTGGAGACGCATATCGACTCCTCTAAAAGGATATTTTTCCCCAAGGCAAAGCCGTGCATTGACTTTGAACATCGCTTAGTGATTGTCAATCCCATCGAGATGTCATCAAATCAACTGGCTTCAGACACCAACATCCTGGTCTGGTCAGCGCGGGTATTTGCGCAGCATTAGCGCATATGCACGGAGCCCGTTGTGGCCAATGCAGGTATACCAGTCGACCGTTACATACACAATCCTTGTAGTCTCGGTTTTTTGCGTTGAAAGACTGAAGAAGCTGTGCTATGGCCGTAGGTCAAGGCCATCCAAGTCTGCTCAGCAACAAGCGTCGCTTTCGCCACCTCTTAGGGGATGGCTTGATCCATTGATAACATGTTCAAACTCGGGGTCCACCTGTTTAAAAGCATAAGTTTGTGTATTATCCTATGCGTGGCCGTCCTGAGTTGTGAATACTTTACTCCATGACCGCCGCCGCCAGCGGAGGAACAATTCCGTATACCAATACACAAACTTTTCGTCCCATCGCAGCCGAATAACCTTGCTGGTAGCCCTTGAAAGCCAGGACGATATGTCATGTCTGATGGACAGATAAAATTAAGTTTGAAGCTGCATGGTCTCGTAGTCAGGTTGGTGGTTGCAACGATCACAGGGAGTATGGATTCTCCTGGTAGTCTGGGCATGATGTTGAAGACTCAGCCCAGAAGCCGAGCCTTGGCGTAGCGTGGGGTCTGGAGACCTACAGATCCCTACTAGGGCTGACCAGGGCTGCAAGAAATGAGAAAGGCTCCTGTAGGTACCCGACGGTTGGTCTGCTTAGCTGTCACAGCTTGGTGGAGAGAAACTTCTCACCCCAGATTCCAGCTGATTGATGACTCGGGAGTCTTGGGCTGCCAAGGATACGTGAGGCTCGCCTCATGATACATGTGATGTCTGGCTATGGTCTCGAACCACGAGGTCCAATAGTAATGTCATCTCTCACCAAGAAGCTGCTGATGGCCTGTGAGATGATCAGATTATTGATCGGCGTGCTCGGATCGTAACTTGATACCAACACCAACCGATGTCAAACTTGAGCACGAGGCGGGAAATTGTGGGTTACAGGCTCAGCGAGGCGAGCGTTGGGCTTCGAGACATGCTACATAGGAGACTCGCCCTGATTGTAATGCAATGATCTGCTAGAAAGGTCTGGATGGATGGTGCAGCTGAATGTTTAGTTCGTTTCCACTGCAAACCGTAAAATTGCGCAGTGGAGTGGATGGCAACTCGGTACCTAAGCGGACAGGACAGCATGGACCATCAGCTACATCGAGACCAGACTTCTTATCTCTTTCCTTGGAAGATTCCAAGAGCAAAGAAACATGGATAATCCATGTTGCGTTCCTATGCTATCAAGGTTGCATAATTAATAGTTAAGATGAAGTAGCAGAGGGAAAACTAACTAGGACGTGTGAGCTAGCTCTGCCCCAGGTGGCTGTGGCGCTTCCCGCGTACCATCAACCGTGCACAGATCTTATTCAAAGCTACTCCGTAGGTACGGATGAATACAGAAAATCGATCTCGGATAACGAGACGAAGATTCGAAACGTGCTGATAAATGAAACGCTCCGGAAAGAAGGAGACGGACGACCTGGATCAAATCTTGCCCCACCCTTCTCATTCCATCAACTGTCACCATCCAAGCCCTGCAATCAAGTAGCGATCAGCATACCGCGAATTCTACTACCGTATTAGTGCCTGGAGACGAGTTTTCAGCATGCTCTCTACGATTCGATGGATGATATGATCCGGTGGACATTGAAAAGACCGAAAGTACCGTACCATTCATGACTGTGCGCTAATAAGCCAGTTATCAGTACGACGTCAACGTTTCAATGACACTTCCAACCATACTGATGATACATGGAACATCACGAACACAACGAAACAACTCATCAGGGTTGCTCCGTGGCGTTGACGCCGTTGACTGGGAATTAGGGAGGATGTGACATTACAACCCTTCAGGATGCGGGAAGGGATTTACACCATCCACCTAGCAAAGTTTATTAACCAAGCAGACGTTCATGGTTGATGCCCATCAGACGCCACATCAAGAGAGGCTTTCTTCAATTAGGTACTACAGGTACACTTGTGTATACAATGTACCAGCTATGGCGGACAGATCATCGATCATCGTCTAAGCTATGTCTTATTCTGCAGCAGTGAGGCTGAATACTAATCATGGAATGCTTCAGTCACCAAGCAGATCTGACCCCTTCAGCATCGGTAGCGAAATCAAGAGGTAGAACAACGCTTCATTTAGTGACATTCCCTTACGAATTGCCCAATCTCATTTACAATTTACAAGGGTCCAACTGACACAAGGTTCCAGTGATGGTGCGTGCCCTGGCATGCGTGTGCTGAATCGCCTTCTGTCTAAACTTCAAACTTGCCAACATCCATCCTTAGGATTTTGCGCCCCTCCTAATGCCCGGCTCAAGCAGAACAGTCGCCGCTTCGATTACAGGGTCGCTTTTTGACCAAGGATACCTTGAATTGCCCTGGATTATTTTCTTCCTTAGCAGGGTACGTCGGCTCCCGGTACCAATCTACATGACATTGTAAACTGGTCTGTGAGCACTACCTTACCTGCTGGGGCTCACTAATGCATCCCGTCGTTCGAGGTTTGGGACCGTTGGACATGCGGGCTAAGTTTACCCCACTAGCAAGCTAACTTACAAACCCACTCCACTCGCCGTCACAGACCTGGACCTGGCTTGAATTCGACACGACAGATCAGACCCTGGACCAGGCAAAATGTCTCTAGCTTGTTTGCTTTCGGAACCCCGTCCTGCTGAAGCAAACGCTTCCGAGACAGACACGGGGATTGCCATGGCCATGGCCTCATCGGCGCCGTCTCCAGGGGATCCTTGATATTTGTCCCGGCCCCATCTATAACCCTCATAAGATCGCCCTCATATTACACTTGAGATACCATCCTCTTCCGGGCTACTTCGTGGCTTTACTCGACATTCTTTTAGATTCAGTGGTTTGGCCTTTCGCCTTGTTTAAACCTTGGGATCCCACCACTGCAGCCATCACTTCACGCACAAATTTCAAGGCCTATTATAGACGCCGCCAATTTACCTACCTTATCTGTTTATCGATCTGTTACCTACCACCAGTTGAAAGCCGTTAATTGTCACGCCGCCGAATTTTTATTATTGCCAGTAGCGGTACTATTTATCTGACACTTTAAACACCCTTCAGCCCTGAGCCAACGTTTGTGGAGTCGAGTTAGTTTGTTCTTCTGTACATGGTACCAAGACACAATAGCAAAACAAAGAAGTTCTTCAGTGAGTCCGATCACGGAGCATTCTTCACAAAATTCGAGTTAATTTCTTTCTTAGACCAGTACCTTTCGGACGCTTAGCCAGCATGTGCGACTTCACCAAAAACTATTACATCTACACTTCTTGCACAGATCCTGGGACACATTTTTGCAAAACTTCTATAGATGGAAGTCGCGAACATGCCTGTCCCAAAGGTCCTCACGAGCGTTATATCGTTCTACCGGAAAGCTGTCCATTATGTTGTGGGTGAAGCCCAGAAGTGTGGCTGATGGTAGACCCGATACGACGAAAAAGGCCACAGAGAACACCTGCGGTATTGACCTATGGACAACAAATTTAACATTCTGCCTAGATGGTGGAATTGTAAAATGACAGGCTGATCCAAGCCTGCGTAATCTCCAAGCGCCGAAGCTGGCATTTCTTTGCCCCCAGTACGAAGCAGAGCATCCGAACTCGATAGTACAAGAGCAGGATCTCGGGCCTCTCGGTGGGATTTACAAGAAGGAGAATAAATGGCTGGCATGCTATCGGTGAGGCAAGGGATGTAACATTCTATTTTATGGTTAGAATTTATGGGAAGGGTTAAAGGCAGGCGAACCAAAAACATCATTTAGCGACATATTTGAAAGTTAAACCTCGAGCTGGACCCCTAAAGGGTCACCTGTACTAGTACACGGGAGTCATACACTAACTTGGCGTTATGGAAATATTAAAAAAGAAATCTATGGTTGATAAGTGCCAATCTCCTTTGCATACATTATTGAGGCTGTTAGTGTCTGTACTACCAAATGGAACTAGTGAAACCGCCGTAGTTGTACAGCAATGAAATTGAAGGGAATCCGTATTGCTACATGATTTTCTATTTCGAGGCCTCCGTCAATTCATTTTTCGCCTCGCGGAGAACAAGGATTCATGGTCATGACTACTATGGAACCACTCTCGTCAGCAGGCTCTGCAGCCTCCCGTTAGCACACATATTGGCTGATGTGCCTAACGAAGCATAGCCTACCTCGCAGATGTTGAAAAGCAGCACTCCAATTATCACAAAATGAACAGGGATGTCGTCGGCGTTTATGCTGCGTGGTTACATTGTGGTTGACATCTGGACTGTCAGGACGGGTGACAGAATGCACTATGCTATACTAGTGAGACGTACATTGCCATCCCACCATCTTTTTTGGTCTCTGACAGCTCGCTTACGGCAATCGAGTACCTCAACTCCACTGATCCTCGTCAACACACGTCTGCGATAGGAGACAATATGCAAGTAGAAGGCAAAGATCAGAGTTAATATGGAGTTGATCCGGGTATAAGGTTGGTACTGCGGGGAATGAGGGGGAATAAGCGCGCCTGTTCGAGCCTCCGAGGCGGGTGCCGCGCGGGATGTACCGGCTCTATTTGGTACCAGTTGGTCGTCTGGTGAGGCGGAATATTATGGCCAATGAGTTGGGATTGAGGAGAAGAGAGACAACAGGGTGTATGATGCAGCTGAGAATAAGCGAGATCTGTCAAATTTATCCCTGTTGGTTGAAGAGCGTCATGTCACTCCACGCACTAACACTTACACCTGAGACGAAACCACCGCGCTTAGGATGTTTTGATGCAAGACCTAGAGGTTTGAAGCTGAATAAGTCGATAGTTTTACGCAGCTCTGTTGTAAAATCGCTGACGCGTATAGATCTTAGATGTTCGTTGTCTGAATGTTTCAGTTGGCCCCTGACTATTCCACTTTGACATTGGTTTGCGAGACGTTATGGGTCGACAGTGGATTGAGATGCCCTTCGCATAGCCACAAAGCACACTAATGGATTCCGCTACCAAATGCTTTGAGCGTTACCGATCGATAGGACAATCTCGTTACAAATTCCTGTAAAAGGAGAGGTGATTAGGGAGCATTATGTGGGGGCTATGCATAAACCTGGCACTGTTTGTTTTGTGGGCAGAAATATAGCCACGGGAACTATTAAAGCTTAAATTATGAGGAGAACAAGTGTGTAGCAGTATAGTTTGCTTGTTTTGTGTTATCTGAATTTGTTCAGCTTCACGGAGGGAGTCTATGACGAGTCCTCTAAGATACAGCTCTTAACAAAATGTGTTTCGATACAAAGGCAGCGCTAGAGCGGACTACATATTCTTAACTTGGGAAATTTATCCTCGGGAATGTTGGCCTGGGCCTGTTTACTTGGAAGGAAAAGACGTCCATCCGATTTTACAGGCTGAGTTTCGTGTTGCCTCGGTATTATATCCCTTTACCTCGGGAAATACTGAACCGAGGTAATATATTAGACCACTGGCCGATAGAGTGTCATCATACTCAACAAGTTGTTCAACTTGCATACCTAGCGATGAACTTTCGTTATGATGATGAGGATGATGACCGTGTAAACGATAGAGCGTGATTTCCAATGCCATGTGGCCAACGGCCTGGGCCTTGAGAACATGACACAACTCGGCCGAGAGGCGGCCGGAAGATGAGTGGAGATCAACCCCAGACCCCATGTCGTTGCTGACGTAGACCCACTCCGAGCCGAGGCACAATGGCCCCACCCCTGAACCTTGGCTTCATCCAAAGTTCCGAACGGTCATCCATTTATCACTTCTCCAGATGACCTTCTCTCGTACAACTGCATTCAGCATAACCTCACACCATCGAATTGAATTTTCAACGCTGTGTTAATCTTGCATCCCTTGTGATATCCTTGAGCCGCGTGTCGAATTACGAACTACAATGCCTGTTCCCGAATCCGAGTATCTGAGCCCCATCTGGAAGGATGGAATCTTCAGTCAGTCCTCTTTACGATCTAATCTGTTCTTAGTAATGATTTACTAATACGAAACCGTCTAGATGGTCGCATTGTCTTTGTGACTGGCGGGGCAGGAAGTATCTGCAGCATGCAGACGCGAGCCTTGGTTCGTCTGGGTGCAAATGCATGCATCATTGGTCGAAGTGTCGAGAAGACTGAGCTTGCTGCGAAGGACATTGCAAGTGTTAGGGAGGGAGCTAAAGTTATAGGTATTGGGGGATGTGATGTTCGAAAGGTATGACGCGCGTAGCCTGTTGACAATGAGTATGCTGATGCTGACGGTGTCTAGGTTGACAATCTCCAGGCTGCTGCTGAGCGATGCGTGCAAGAGCTAGGGGGAATTGACTTCGTCATGTAAGACTTTGCTCTTGATGAAATATGCCCACAACGAATACTGATGCATATCGTAGTGCTGGAGCGGCTGGCAACTTTGTCGCCCCCATCGAAGGCCTAAGCTCCAATGCGTTTAAGACAGTCATGGATATTGATGTCTTGGGAACATTTAACACAATCAAGGCGACTATGCCTTATCTACTGAAGAGCTCCAACCCTCGCATCATCTACGTCTCTGCAACCTTCCACTACACCGGCATGCCCCTCCAGGCACACGTCTCCGCAGCTAAAGCGTCTATCGACTCGCTTATGGCATCTGTTGCGCTGGAGTATGGACCAAGAGGTGTAACAAGCAATGTCATTGCCCCAGGAGGTATCGATGGCACTGAGGGCCTGGCCCGACTGGGAAGTGATGCGGAGAGTGAGAAGAAGAGATACGCCAAGGGAATCCCATTGGGTCGTTCAGGAACTGTCCGAGATATCGCAGATGCGACAGTCTTTTTGTTCAGTGACGCCGGAAGCTATGTGAGCGGACAGGTTTTGGCTGTTGATGGTGCGGCATGGAGACGTCAGGGAGCCATCAGCGTGGGAACTGAGGCTGGCATGGAATATCCGGATTACATTTTGAATGGAGAGTTCTCGAAGAACCTGCGAGATCCACGGAAGAACGCAAAGCCCAAGCTGTAAGGATACCGGGCCGTTGTATGATGGATATCAAGGGTTAACATTACTATTTGAGAAGAAATATGTGGAGGACTATAGGCGATATATAGGAAGTAGAGCTACAGTGTTTCAATATTAGATCGTCAAGCGTTGGTTGGAATCAACCTATCTTATCAGCTGGACTAGGATATCGGGAATCAGAGGGTCGGAAATGACGGAGATGTTTGTTCTGGTATGATAGATAACATTCAAGTGGGGGTCCGCCTTTGCGTTTATATCTCCGAAAGTGGATGCTCTGATCTTTGCTTGTAGACGATATCATGTTAACATCTAGCAACAAGAAGGACAGATCAGTTCCAGCAGATCATTGGCTTTTGAAGGATAGAACTATTGTGCTTAAGCGCTAGATACTTGCTCGTGCTTTTCCTTTACAATAAAGATGACTTGACAAAGAAATACTCCGTAAAACCCCATCTTCATCGTCCCGAAAAAGAGCCCGAAACCCATATACAATCCCACATGCCATCACACGATTCGATTAAGAAACGAGCTGCCGGGGATAAGCCGGTATAGCCGACCCGTTAGAGCCGCGACCCGGCCGACATCCAATTAGATCGCCTCCGATGGCCGTCCTGAGTCTTTTCCTTCCTCCCACTCTTGATCAAAAATGCTTGGAACTGGGAAGCTTGAAAAGTCAATTGATAGGTTTGTGGCTTTTGATCTGATTACACAGACAGTTGGTAATTGGTGGGCTTGCATTAGTGTCCGCTAGGGCAAGGCCGCTGAAGGAGGGGTTGCTTTGGAGCTCTCACGAGGTTTTTGTTAACGAATGATGCAAGAGAATCGCGCAACTAAGAGGTGAGGTAGTCTGAGTGATATCATCTATATCCACCCCGTATTCATTAGTTCCTCGGGAAGAAACTCTTGGGTCTCGTTCAATCCCCGTCCTTGAACCTGAGATCACACAAAAACATTCGAGATTCAAGCTTCAGAAATAAGCTCGGCCTGCAAAACCATCACGCTAATGGTGTGAAGACAGTTTCCTATTTAGGTATGACTATCCAGATATAAGAGGGTCCAGAGGATTCAATTAGCTCAACTTGAGATCAACGTTCACCTGGAGAGATCCATTTCGTGATGCATAACCTTGCAGCTACACGGCACGCTCAGAGCCGAACAGGGCGGGGAATTACAAGCCCATATCTTTCAAAAGTCTCATGAGGAGTCGAGGACGTTATCTTGTTGGCAGAAGTAATGATACGAAGTATATATTCTATCCACTCCTCGCTCTCTGAAGTTTCTTTCTCCTCTTCTTTCCCCGTTCATCGTAAGCAGTGGCTACGAGCAAGTGTGTATAGCCTCATTCAACGTCCCACACACCTAAAATGCACGCCACGCCCCTCTCCCTCCTCTTTCTTTCTTCCCTCCCCTCCTTGGCTGTAGCTGAAGATGTTCTTGGCCTTTACATCTTCCACCGTCACGGTGATCGCACTGCCAAGGCCTGGAAGCCCGTAAACTTCACTGCTCTCGGAGCCGATGAGGTCCACTCCTCCGCTTCTTGGTATCGAGACACTTATGTGAGCAAGGATGCTTCACGTAAGATCACCGGTCTCAGCCCTGAGTCCGCCGTCCTGTCCCAGCTCGATGTTACTTCTCCTGTCGACGCCGTGCTCCAGAACTCTGCTCTTGTGTTCTTGCAGGGACTTTATCCTCCCACCAAGCAGTTTGAGACTCTCGCCAATGGATCCAAGGTCGAGGCCCCTTTGAGTGGATATCAGTACATCCCTATCGCTTCAGTAGAGACCGCAGCTAGCGATAAGAACTCCGAGAACAGCGCTTGGCTTCAGGGCAACAGTGGTTGCACCAATGCCGAGGCCAGCTCGAATGATTACTTCTCATCCCCTCAGTACGCTGAAGATTACAAGGACTCTGAGGACTTCTACCAGCACCTTCTTCCTGTCATTGAAGGAACCTACGGCAAGGATGAGGCCAATTTCCAGAATGCTTATACCAGTATGTTCACGGATAAATCTTCGATATCTGTGCCTCGCTAATTCGACTAGTCTTTGATCTCATCAATGTTGCTCGCATTCACAACTCCAGCATTCCCTCTGATGATCTGCTCACTGAGTCTACTCTGGAAAAGCTCTATAACCTTGCTTCCATCCATGAGTGGAACCTCGCATACAACAGCAGCGAACCTGTCCGTGCCATTGCCGGCTCTGTTCTCGCAGGCCAGATCATCGAGGCTCTTGAGCCCCTTGCAGAGGGTAAGAAGGGACCCAAGGTGAACATTCAATTTGGTGCCTATGCGGCCTTCATGTCTTTCTTCGGTCTTGCCGGCCTTGACAAAGTTAGCTCTGACTTCATGGGAATTGTCGACTATGCATCATCCATGGCTTTTGAGCTCGTAACAAACGCCACAAACCCTACTGCCGACGATGTCAGCGTACGCTTCTACTTTGCCAATGGCACTGCTGCCGAGCACACCCCCAAATTATTCCCTCTCTTCGGCACGGATGAGACCACAATCTCCTGGAAGGACTTCAAGATTGGCATGTCTGACTTTGCTATCGAGGACACCAAGCACTGGTGTAAGCTTTGCGGAAACAACGACGGCACTTGTGCTAGCAGCTCAGATGATGACTCTACTTCTTCTCAATCAAGCTCTGATAGTTCTGGCAACGGCATTTCCAGGCCCGTGGCTGGCGTTATTGGAGCTCTTGTTACTCTTGTTGTAATTCTGGGTATCCAGGCAGCTGCTATTTTGCTTGGCGGCCTGCGTCTCGTCAAGAAGTCAACTCTTGCAGCTACTCGTGAGCCTCAGGCTGAAGCAGTCAAGGCATAAACGGGAAACGACAAGTAGTGACAGGAAATACTTGGTGGTCAGAATGTATACGGTCCATATAGTTTTATGAATTCTACAGATACCTAAACAGCCATTACTCCAAAAATCGATATATTGCATCCAAGATGATATCTAGACTCTCATGACTATGATCTAATAACGATACCAAAGAAATGTGAGATTGGTATCTCGCGAAGTCTATCGAACTCAATAAAAGAAAATGAAACATTAAAATTACCTAGCCTTGCATCGCCTAGAAACAAATATGTTGCTTAAGCCTGACTCTTGATATATCAAGCATGTATATTTGCGGAGACACATGGTCAATTCAACGTAGACCAGTCATATCAAGCAAATCGTGGCGGTAGTAAAACGCTCGTACCCGTTTGCCATAGACATCTACTAAGTCAGTGAAAGATATGAATTGCGACGAGGGGTCAACTTACACATAGGGATGCTGAGAAGGCATACCACTACTTGAATCGAGGCGATCGCCAACATTGTCCGTTCGATACCCCCTTGGTTAATCCAGTCGTAAGCAAAAAAGGTCAGGATGAAACTGAAGAAGTTCTTAAAGATGATCATAATCGTGAAACCCTCAATGGTCAAATCACCTGGTAATGCGTTAGTAGAAGGCATCCATACGATCAGAGCAACATACGGTAAGCGTCGACAATATAGAGTGAGCTGGCCACGGCGCCAATGACCATTCCTCCTACTTCAAATCCGAAGAACATTAAAGGTACGACGTACGAGTATTCCTTTTTCACCACACCAGGAGCCGTCAAGGCGAAACCATACAATCCGATTCCTCCAACGATCATCATAGGGATAACGAGAAGAATGCGAAACTCTGGCTCATAGACACCTTTGTTGAGCTTGGTCATGTACTTGACGCTGGTGTCGGCTAGTAAACCCGCCAAGGCAAAACCTAGGACAGCACCAATAAATGGGCCTGTGTAAGTGTAGCCAGCGTCAACCTCGTCCCAGTAGTAGGGTGATCCGATGAAAATGGCGGCGACAATAACTCCAATAAACACCGTCCAGCCGATCATGGCTCCCTGGATCAAGCAGCCCCAGATGAATGCTGGATGGGTAAGGAGTGGAAAGGGCCGGAGCAAAAGAACCCAGTATCTCTCATCTGTCTTTCGGCCATCAAACAGGGAAATCGATTGAAGAAAAGTCTTCTCAGGGGTGCCAGAATGACCGATAGGCTGAAGAGCATTTGACTTTGGTAAGAAGGTGAAACCAGCAGCATGCTGTGTAGGTTCCTGAGAAGCAGAAGATCTAAACTCTGCTTGTAGTGAGGGAGCCTGACGTTTATCCTTGGTTGTCAATTCTATTCCAAGCTCGCCAGTAGTGTCTGTGTTCAAGCTAGCTTCTCGTCGATATGCTGTCTCGGGGCAAAAGAAGAAAACGGCCGGGAGCGTAGCAGCGAGAAAGATGGCAACGAAGTAGAAGGTCCACTTCCATCCCATAGAGTCAGTGATCTTACCCACCAGGATGGGAGTGAAGAAAGCCCCGCCAAAGACTGCCAGGTTTGTAAAGGCCATTCGTACTCCTCGCTGGTGGACAAAGTAGAGGTCACCGACAGCTGCATTGAGCAAGCTCTCGTAGGGTGCGCACCCAACTCCTTGAACGATTCTGGCACCAATGAAACTTCCATAGTTAGTTCCAACAGAGCCAGCCCACACGCTGGAAGCAATAAGTATGAGTATGCCAATGAGAAACAAGTGTCGCTTTCCCCATATGCGGCCGGATGGCACGAAAAAAATGGCGCCAGCACCGCAACCTAGTAAGAAATATCCCGTTAACAACGCGACCTTCGTGAAGTCCTTCGAGAAGAGCAGAGAGATTGTGATTGTATTGGCGGCGAGGATGGGGCCGAGAGCGGTAGCAAGGATACCGGCGAAGCAGAGGAGAAAGGTGATCAAGTCACGCCGTACAAGGGACCAGTTCAACGGATCGTTGGGGTCATCGGAAGGCTGGGGGATCTGAGATTTGTGCCAACGTCAGCGTTCGCGCAATACGCCAGAAGGTAGAGTAGACATACGAGGATGATGGTTTCGTTCCCAACTTGTGCACGCTTGAGATTTCCATGATGCTCATCAGCTACCTGAGGTCGAGACGGATCGTCAAAGTACTGCGTCGTGCCTACAGGTTTGGTGATCTGTCAATTCATCGTGTCCTGAAAAGTTTGCGTGTGCTTTGATTGGCGATGAAAAAGACCATGTGCTCCATGTTGGCATGGAAATGACGCTAAGTACGCACCAGGAACATGCTCGATCCCCTTTGCTTCGAGGATCCCCAGAGGCATCTTGAAGAGATCGAGTACCGATCAGGGAAGTGAGCTTGGCTGATGGGTAACACAGTGGAGCGGCGATAGCACCCACCCTATGGCTCTGATGGAGGTCACGAACACTCGCGACTCAATCGTATAGGAAGCGACTCGGAGATGGGGGAAACGCCCAGTGAGTGACCCTTCTCCTCGGGGGGTAATTCGACAGGTTTGACTGGATTGGCTTCTTCCAAAATTGTATCGTCAAGTTGTCGACATTTTTCAAGATTATCAGTGTGAGCAACCAGAAGTGGACGCATTCGTGTAAATATGGGGGTGGAGATGGCCCGAGTGTTCCGTTTCTCTCCAATTGCCGTGATTGAATTACCGGGGTATAGTGAGCTCAAAGTTTGGGTTGTGGAGTTCTTCCCACTTATGCCTCACAGCCTCTGTAACATAAGGTCCAACTGCCGATCAGAAGGCAGTTTCTTGGCTAATCCAAGATTCTGGCCACGTTGTGCCTTCTAATGTCTCCTCATTTGCTGCCTCTTTTTCCAGACAAGCAACTGTGTTCGCTCGAATGGTCATCGCAAACACAGTATGACTATACTGGGAGCTTGTGGAAACAGCGAACGATGATCAGGCTGATCTCTTGTCGCTGCACGTCAATATCACCCCAGTACGGAACCTTGTGCTGTGGATGTCTCTTTGGGGTCTGCAGCTCTTGTCCAATGAAATGAGTGAGCTCCTGGCATTGGTTGAAAGGGTACGGATACGGTTTGTTCGAAGCAAAGGGTCCTACAGAATACGTAGGTCAAGACATGGGCGTTTCCAAATCAATGCCACATTTATGGAACCATCTCAAAGTATAAACCACCTACACTACAGGGAAGTGCCTGGTTACCGGCTCGTGCTATGTTCCTTCATATTGCGTTCATTTCGTGGAAGGTTCTTTCAGAGCGTATCCCAAGCTGCTCACGTAGGTGGTAGGTTGCAACGGCCACTCAGATTGGATACTAAACTTTGCCCGTTGTCACAGCTCCTGTGGGTCTGACAGGTACGATAGAGACACATTGTTTCCTCGCTTTTCTTTTGCACAGTTCAGCCTGAATGCGATTTCTTGACTTTACTCTTTTCAACTCGCAAGTGTCAAAGATCATCTCAATTCAAGCTCTTACTGTACAGGGACTCGCTTCAGCATAATGACGAATAATGATGATACTTTGCACCTGGTGTCCGTACTACAGTACTGTCTGAATCCTATCATTCTCGCTCTGGTTAATCAGGGCCTGGCCAGTAACAGTAGCCAGCAGCCATGCTACGATAAAGGCTAGCTTGCTGTTGTGGAGACCCCCAACATGCATTGCATGGGTGTGGCATTGCCATTGTCTCGGGCAGCCCACAGACGGGCCCTATGGATCATCCCTCGCTGAATTTTGAGATCCATTCATGGTTCATTCGGAGACTTCTTCAGCCATGTCTCGATCTCGCCGATAGCAGACCAGCTTAAAAGTATTTTACTCGCCTGCGGTCACCTCAGATTTGAAACCAAACAGCTACGCATGGAGTCCCAATGTCTCGCTGTCTCCGTACCTGCATCAGTCGTGATATAATTTATAAGGGAACCTCACCGGATTGGCTTCAGGAACACTGACCCGCTAAGTAGTTCATCGGCGTGCTTGTTTAGTTCCACACCCTCTTTCAACACAACCTATCACCGAGGCACCACCTTACCTAGGTAGCTTACTACGTACTTTGAGGGCCAAGGTTGGCCGTGGATTGCTTCGTCTCGTTGCAGAGTGAGCATTGGCAGTTTCCCAAAATTCAAGCTTGGATATCAGGCAGAAGCAAGCCTATTCCATGTGCTTTAATCAACAAAGTCTCCAAACCTCAGTTCGGGGCGGACAATTTGCTGTTCGGAAATCTAGCAACTATCTCATCAATTTTGATGAGTTGGCCGCGATCGACGTCGCAAGAGTAAAGAGGATATTATTAAGATAGGTTCGTGAGTGTTTGTTTACTAGCAGCTTTGATTGCATAAGACATCCGCCAAGACAAAATTGCTTTACTCACAATACCTTGTTCAGCTGAGGAGAGCTCGATATTTGACATGAAGCAATTGTTGGAATATCATGGTTGGTCCAGCGTTGGCTTTGAGTTCCGATTCCCTGCATATTGCGGCTCTGATCTCGTTTAATTAACTAGCAAGACACATCTAGCGACTCTTTTCTTCTGCTCAGTTCAGCAGACAAGAGTCCGTCGATCATAGCCAACTCAGGACACTCCAGGAGCTCAGCCTTATTGCAATGGCATAAATGCCTTGAGAAGAGATTGCCCCGATTGTCTTAATCCAAGATCAACGCAACTGAGATTGTTTGGTAATACTGCCGCAGCAAGTTTTCAAATTTCAACTGCGTAGCTACTTTCAAAGTAATAAGCTACAAAGGCTAATAATCCCAACCCAGCACAATTCCTCAGCCCCTTCACAGGACAGCATCGGACTTAAGAAATGCCCATTCACTACAGATGCTATTTCGGAACGGCTCTTTCATGGATTGCCATCAACGAATGAGCTCTAATGGCTGGATTTTGGCACACTGCTATACTCTAGGCAGCTAAGGTTCTGCCGCGGCATCGTCGTCACATGAACCATCTGCATTCTGAGGGTGTTGAGCTCCAGATCAACGTTGTCGCAGCCTCATAGGGAGAGAAAATTAAGGTATGCATTCATCGGCTCAACGCGACACAAAATGACGGCTCAACGGACCCCTTATTCGGTCGTCATAGCCAGCCAGGTATAGGGCAAGCACATGGCTGTGAAGAATGAAGCGCTGATTTGCTGCTAAAAGTACCTCTTTTCTTTTTCTTTTCTTCTCGCATATGGCATACTAAATGATGTGGGAAAGATAAGGGGCGATCATAAACCTGTACGGCCAGTCATGACAATCAATAATCATGGTTATGAAGGGATAAGGTTGATGCGATGGCTCAGCGCTACTCGACACAAGATGTCTTCCAGGAAAGTGGTCGCTTAGTTTTCAGCCCCGGACGGTCGGTGCAGATTATGGGCGATCATACCAGTGGCAATAGCACCGTAGCGCCAAGCCAAGGGGAGCGTGCCTCTAGAAAATCAGGGCTTCTAACGCTGTTCGCCGCAGGTTTGGTCGATTTAGATATCTGGTGTGTGTGCACACGTATCGATCGGGTGTGTGTGTGGGCTCTGGATCTGAAAAGCTGTCATGAGGGAACCAACGCCGGAGAGAGGAGCTCGATCCCCCCGGCCCGTTGAGAGATCCGGTAATGACGTCCGCCGGCATGGATGCAGACACAGGGTCGTCAAAAAGAATACCGCATCGGGCGGCTCAAGCTTCTTGGTGGACGGCTGAGCTTATAAGACGGTGTGGTGCAATTAACAGTTCGGTACGGTCTCGAGTGCATGGTACCGTGCATCAGCCGCGTGGTGCTATGCTCCTCATGAACATGGCGAGATGGGACTGTAGGACGTTGGATTATCTCGATACCCTCCATTTCCCTTACCTCACACCACCCAATGGCTGTCCAAATGGGCGTTCTTTGGCCGCACTGACGGATTTCCAACCGCTTCTAGCACCGAAATCTGACGAGCTTCGACTTCACTCAAGTCTTGTTATTGTTCCCCTCGTCTCTCGTCGGAGCCGGGCTTGGCTCCGGTCGAGTTCAGTTCACACATCCTGCCAGTCCCATTTTGAGAATCTTTTTCGCGCCCTTGCTCCTCTCGTGCACTCTGAAAAACTCTCTCTAGATACAGAGTATGCCTTCTCGAATTCCAACTACAAAGCGGCCTCTCTAGCTTCCTCTTTATTATTAAAGTCCATACACCCCCTGTACACTTGATTAACACACATCTTGCTCAGCATCGTTCTTCATCTCAAAAACCGTCGTCACGTACCCAATTTATTAAACCCCAGTCTCCCCTCGCCGTCACCCACATCAGTTTCCTTGTGCGAGCATTCTACCTATCGTCCTGCCCCTCACTATTTTTATTCCCACCCACGTCAGGTAGCTCGCGAAATCGTCGCGACATTGTTCGCTACCCGATTACAGCTACCGATACCTCGACGCTCTGCCAGCCATCGCCTCGAGGGGGCATTCTACTCAATGGAGCCTACAGATTACACCTGGGAACTCAGTTTACTTTAGCCAGCTTTTTAGAGCTGCTGTTTCCCGAACACTGCTTGATCAAAGTCACATGTGGACATACGGTCACTCCTAGCTATGGATCCAGGACTATCCTCATCCAGCAACGTCTCGCCAGGACCTGGACCGCAAACTAATCGAAAAGAGCGCGGTGCCATTGCAGCTCAGGTATGTTTTCTTGATTATTGTGCCATTGGCCCAGGATTAAGTTCTTATACCTGCCGGTCCTACATCTTTTTCTGCAGTTTCGATCTCTGCGTATCAAGATCAATTTGGGACACATTCGTAACTTGCCATTAGCATCGGGCATTTATCCCATTTATATGCCTGCTGTCTTAACACAAACCATACTATCAAACCAAGTGTTCCACCGCCGAATGAAGTGACTAACAAAAGTCCAGGCTTGTGAGACGTGCCGCAACCGAAAGCAAAGATGTGACGAACAGAGACCAAAATGCGGTACATGTCAGAGATTCAAACTCGAATGTCGATACCGAGAACCTCAACCCACAAAGTATGTTACTACGAGAGCCTTACGAAGCGGCAAGGATGCAGAGCTTGACCTAAACATGCCGATGCTGCCATCGTTGCTTGGGCCGCTATCTATCCCATCTGCAATAAGCTAAACTCAGCCCATAGGAAGGATAAAACTTTGGTTGAGATTCTAGACCGACTCAAGACTGTCGAAAGCAAGATCGACAACCTGGGACAGCGGGAAAATACAACACCTCCGCTCTTTACTACTGCGCAACCTCCAAGCGTCTATTCTACCAACACACCACTACTTGTGGACCCTGAATCTCATGATCCTCTTTCCGGCACCTCTTTACCTAACCCTCCAACTAGCCCTACGCCCAACCGTGACACAGGCGGATACCGCTACGATGCGTCTGTTTCCAAGATGTCGGAATGGCCTGTCGTACGCCGGATGTTTGAAAGCCTTGGTCAGAAAGCTCCATCAGCCTTGGGTGAGATACCTGCACTCCCTAGTGGACTTCGTGCTTCAACTGTTACCCTGCCATCCGATGGACTTCAACCAGTAGGGATACCAAACAGCAGCGCCATGCAAATACCTTTACACCTCTCCAACTCCACCGCGACTCTCAACCTAAGCCCTCCAAGTGTGGACTGGGAGACAATGCAAAGACTTAGCAAGGGCTATTTTGACGTTATCAACATTCTTCATCCTATCTTGGATCGGCAGTGGTTCAACTCGAATACGTTGAGCTCGATCCTCAATAATGGGTTTCAAGAAGGAGCACTTTCGTCCCTTGTACTCCTCGTCTTTGCCCTTGGAGAGGTGGCGCTTACTACATCCGAGGTACCAATCTCAGCCTACAAGCAGCGACCATCTGGGATCAAGGGAGGCACTATCGAACGACCCCCCGGCCTCGCTTATTTCAACGAGGCACTGAAGAGAATGGGGTTTGCTCTGAGTGAAGTTAGCTTGGAAAACGTGCAGATGTTCGCACTCGCTTCGCTGTACTACTCAAGCTGCGGACAAGCTCTAGTCGGTATCTCTGATCTCACGCTTGATGCACCTTTCTAACAGAGCTTGTAGGAGTGCTGGAGGATGAATGTGTATGCTTCGTTGGCCTGCCAGGGTCTAATTGCAAGGTGGGAAGCCCAACATCATGAGCCAACTTGGTCTAACTCTGACGTTGTAGCAAACCTAACGAATTGCATGGTCCTCGAACAGATTTGGTCAAACGAGTCTTCTGGCACTGTTCCATCATGGAAACGTAAGTCATTTGATGATGACACAGGGCTTCGTATTGACACCCAAGACAGCTGTTTTCACATGGAGTTCGGATTACCCTTGACTGGCCTAGAAAAGTTGGAGGAAATGATAGGCCTCCCGGATTTTAGCGGACCCATGACGGATGAGGACTATATCGTCAATCAATCGACACACTTTCACGAGCATTTCGCTTCTCAGATTGTTCTCCGAAGGCTTTCAGTCAATTTTCATTCTGTTCTTAGCAAGAGTATGTCGAAAGAGCCACGACCTGACAGTCCTAGTTACCGTATACTAATGCTTTATAGCTTTTGGTACAAATGCTTCTATGAATTTCCCAGGGTTCGCACCCTTCAATGTCTCCTCAAGTCCTGGTAACGCAGCAGTTATGAAACAGCTCGACGCGCAACTCGACCAGTGGCGGGGAATGTTACCCGGCCATCTGCGATGGCAGGATAACCAGGATGCGGCTTTCCCGGACCCTTCACGCAATGCTTTTGGTGACGTATACACGGGAGATTCTCTTCAGAGCAATTACATGTTTACGCCAGATCTCGATACTCAACCGGTCACATATCCATTTGCAGCCGACATACAAGTGGCACTCCTCCGAACACGATATAGCTACAACAAATACCTCATAAACAGACCGTGCATTTTCAAGGCCCTTCATCATCCTGAGAGTATGACAAGAGAAGATGCCGACGGTGCGGCCGAATGTCTCAAGGCATCGGTCAAATGGCCGATTGCCCTATCACCTCCTTGTACCAATAAGCGACTTGTGCCGATTGCTTTCTTCTGGTCTCAAAATCTGTTGGGCGTTTTGATCCTGTTGCACTTATCACAGCAGCATCCAATGTTAAGTCGGATACGGTCGTCGCTTTGTGGGCAACGCTTCGATGTGGACGCCTCTCAAACTGTTACGGTATATTTAGATTGGCTACGCGACATGAAAAGGATAGACTCCACAGCAAACTGGTGCTGGAATATCGCCCGCTTGGTTTATCAATTGGACGATTAGACGAAATGATGGATATGGTTGGCATGACCCCTTTACGGCTACAACAACGGGAGCGGGGCTGATATAAACTTTGGCGATCCGGTTGCGACATGAAACATTCCATGATTCTTCTATTCCAGGAGTTGAGCGGTTGCCTATGGTCTGAATTAATTATGCAAGTCCATGTTAGAGGACTATAGACGCTCGTGGGAATTGTGTTGATCACATTCAAGGAAGAGTTGGGAAGGAATTAGTATCTAATGAAAGCGAAACAAAACACCCACACTCGTCTTGGGTTTGATTTTAACAGCCTCACCACATATCGCCTATATCATCTAGCTGACTTATTAAAATGGTCTGATTTTACTTATGGCGGGTCAAGTCAGCTTTGAAACCCCGCGATATTCAGCGCGCCTTCAACGCTGATATCTCGCATGTTTGGGCAGTCACTAGTTCATGCACATATATCTGCCACCCACAAGCCCATATGCTGACAGAAGACCCTTTTTATATCCAAACCCATCAATAATGAGGAAGATAATAATGAGCAACCGGACTTTTTGCCCATGCCTAAGGGCCAGCAATCTCATTGCAACGATACAAACGGCATTAAACAGGGGCATATACCATTATGACGTAAGTTGGGAGTCATCTTTTTTTCTTGATCCAGCCCTCAAATTATACTCAGTTTTTATCATCGAATTCGAGCTAGTACTAAGGTGAACAGCGTAAGATGAATGTCATGATAATGTCATTGAAGGTTGAAATTGTTCAACCTGAGAGTGACTTAGTGAGAAAGGTGCAGAGACATTGAAGGTTTACAGTCAATGACGGCTTCCATTGGGGCAATTCCTTGATTCCCAAAAGGACTGCGAGGCAAGTCATGGTTTCTGACATCAATGATTCAAGTTCATCAACTAAACTTGTCCCGGATCATCAAGATATTTAAGCGGCAACATCAAACCTACTCCTGTGGGCTTATGCTGCAACCGCTACCATTCTAACCTACACATAAAGAGAAACACAGCCAAAGTACCATAAATTTAATGAATATCTCGACCTTTGTTCACACGTGCTTAGCAATTCTACACCCGGCAATGTCACCCTTCGCACAGATCGGAAGCACGGCCCGACCCGAGCGGGGTTACAACAGCTCTTGGTGTCGTACATGATTCTACTCATGGAGACTTTCTTTACAGGATCCAAAATAGCGACACAGAAGCGAGACAGGAGAGGGGTATTGAGTTACATATATCCAATACGAGTAATGTAGATCTTTTACTGGGTTGGGATCTGTAGACGTGATGTAAGAAGAGAGATCTAGGTGACGAGCTAAGCTCTCAAACCCTGTTACCGAAAGTCTATATGAGCCTCACTTCGTAAGTTCTAGTTGAGTTGAAAGAACTTATTTAGCAGGCTGACTGATTGTATCTTTATCAACAAAACATGGAGTCCCCTGATATATGGATAGCCGCACAGCTACGCGGAAATAGCGTTTCAATGGTAAATTGCTAATATTGGCTGGCCTAGACACGGCCAATATCCGGCACCAGTTCCTTAAAAGTTGCATATGGCACACTGCGGTGACGTAATTGAAGCTCAGAATCAGGTACATCGCCATCACGATTTTATAAAGTTCAGAGTTATGACACGGGGCATTGCCAGTCACACCAACATCTATGTGTTTAATCTAACCCGAACTCTGCACTTCGATCCATGTCTTGCACGCCCACGAGTTGAATCAAACATGTTTCCGCATCGTTTCACCAGAAATATACCCCTCTCTGTCGGTCCATTGAAACCTGGACAGCATTGTATGATGGTTGATCAGTTCGGGGACCATGCCCGTTGTCGTTTGAATCGCCGACTTGGTCCATCTTGCTAACCATTTTCATTGTTGGCTCGCAGATGGCTTTGAATACACCCTGCTTCTGTAAGGTTTCAGGTGTCCAATGTGTTTTCTCGCCAAACTCCAGACGCATGTTCTCTCGGAATATTTCCTCGGCTCGTATAGAGCAGATTCTTGCTTCAAACCACTGACTAGGTTGTCCATTGCCAGGGGGGGCTACTGGAACTGACTGGCCTCGATAGCTGCCTTTGGGAACCCCAGGAAGTCGTTCGACTCTTCGTGTCATAGTAACCTTGAGGTAGCTGGGCCCCTTTTCTCCATCTCGATATGTGGCCTCATGTCGTATTAGGACTCGATCGATGTGCCGTTTGGGTGCGCTTTTTGGCTTGACGTCGATCACAATTTCTCCCATCTCATTCGTTCTAAGAGGTCAGTTCGTCCCCAAATCAAATGCTCAACTTAGTGACTTACTCGATACTCATGGATCGCACCAACGAGGCAGCAAACATTTCCATATCATCGTCGATACCTTCCATATATATGCGCGACATAGAAAACTTGACGTCCCATGCACGTCGAGTGCAGTGAACGAAAGCTTTCGATAGTTCAGTTGCCGAGGGAAAGCATTGGTACCGGAACGTAGCAGCATCAACCTCAACGAGAACGGGATAAGTCTTCTCGGCTACGCAGAGGAATTCGTAGAAAACCCGTGTTTGTGTCAGTTTCCATGAAGCTTTGCCGCTGAACATTTCAGGAATCAAGTTCGCTTCTGCCCCGCTGGTTGTGAGGAGCGGGTAGAATCCCATGGGTGGATTTTCGGTGTTCAAAGCCTCAACGATTTTACGGACAGGCCACGAGGGTACTTGGTTTTCGTAAACCAATGCGGGAGAAATGTCTTTGCGACAGAGGCGTCCAAAATGAGCTTCGATACTCACTTTCCCTGGAGTTACCCTTAGAACCTCAACCAGATTCCTGAGCTTGTCTTCAGCCTGTGACACAATCTTATCATACTGCTCCTGATCCATTGTAGGCATATCCATTCCTGGAACAATGCGAGGAACCTGAGGGTTGACATCGGTGTCCTCTTTCGGTGTTGATGTGACTGGAATTAGAGCTGTAGAAAGACTGCCAGAGACAACTGTGACGCGGCTGTCCTGTCCGAAGGTTTTGTTATCTTGCTTCTCGCTTCCCTGCTTTGCGGCGATGTTGGCCCAGGATTGCCCTGGAGCAACCTTCTGTCGCATTGTATAAAACAAGTCTTTCTTCTGGTCGTCTGTTTTGCCGAAATTGACCTCGGAAAAAGTGCTCTGTGCCTCTGGAAGATACTCAGGTCTATTCGAATGACCAGGTATACGGGCTTCATCCATAAGTTTCGGGGTAGTGATGTAATCATCACTAATGTCCATCAAATCCTGTCGACCGTTGATATTTGGGTGGGAAGAGTTGGGAAAGTTGAGGAGCTCGAGTTCTTCGGGTGAGTCCAAGTCCACCAAGGGTGGAACTAAAGAAGTTTGGCTACCCCATGTCGGTGTTTGCTGCTGAACATTTGCGCTCGTATAACAGGCGTGCTCATTCTTAGCAGCCTGGGGTGCTTTTGGCCCATCTACTTCCTGGGGTGTCTCGGAAGAACTGCTTGGCATGTATTCTGCTTCTCCTGGGTTCTGCTTATCATCTCCTTCTGCGGAACAAGAAAACGCCTTCATGTAATCTACATCTCCCCTGTGCTCAACGCTACCAAGCCACGTAGTCACCGCCTCGTGACTTTGAGAGCGAGAATCCTGATCTTTTGGACTGCCTCGAGGTGCAAATGATGCTGAAAGGCTGGCGGGCTTGGAGCTGTGACTGAACTTGGAGCTGGCAATCTTGCTGGCATTCTCCGAATGATAATGTTGGGAGCATTGGAGCGGCCTTTTGCTCTCATTAACAATAGGTGGGGTTCCAGAGCATTTCCTACTATACGAATATGAACGGAATGGCTTGAAGTCAGGATGCCAATTTGTCAACCTCCCAGTCTTGGCTGGATATCTGGCATATCCGGGTACAGGTTGCCGATGTTGATTGACAGATTCAATTCTTAGTGATGTTGCACTAGCAATCGATGCATACTCCTGATCGTGGCCGGTGCTTGGAGAATCAACATAAGTCAATTTAGATAGGCCAGTATGCGTGAGGTACCGATAACATAGGTCCACTGAACCAGGAGTTTCGGTAAAGATCATGTGAGCCGTAGGGGCCAATGGGACATCCTAAGTTCGTTAGACATGAGTGACACGACTTGACCATAGTAAATACCATGAATTCTGCAAGGGTATCAAGCTTTTGCTTCAAGTCAAATAATTCTTGTTCGCTCTTATCACTGCCAATGTATATCAAGGAACCTTGAAGATTATGTGTCAAGGTACAGCTTGTAAGTGCTTGGAGGCTATCGGTACTTGGCCCTGAGGGTGAAACAGGTCCTAAAGACTCGTAGTTTGCGAGGATCTGTGTGATAGAAGCCCCACACAGCTCGGGAACAGACCAGACTGCTTTGTAAGTCAAGTTCTTAATACTGTATGGATATCGAAACTCATCGTATTGATCGACAATGTCTTTGTGAATTGTTTGGAGAGAGGGAAACGGGATGATATGCGGTTCCTCAACCAAGACCTCAATGTCAGGTTGGATAGCAAGTGCCACAATAGCGTCCTCGTCGTCGTCTTGAACGATAGCCCCAGCTTCATTTTCTATCAGTTCCTCGAGTAAAGAATGCATCCAACTGGATATTTCGCGCTGAGAAGTGCCCTGGCAAATGATCTTGAACCATGGAATGCCAGGCTCATAAAGGATCTCGGCGATTCCCTGAATCGTAAGAAAAATGACATATTGGTAGGATTTGGGGAAGTCTTTGCCATACTTACCAGGTCATTCTTCCTTTCTTCGACGTTCGCAAAGATCGAGGCTACTCCTTTCGGGAGTAACGGAGGGTTACAGGATACGTAAAACTCGGTAATGGTCATAATCGTGTCCAGTGGAGGCTAATATGTTACTAAGTGTCAGGTGCATTATGTCTGTTTTGATAGGGATACTCACGTAGAAATGCCTATGTTGAGGAATTGAGGAAGACTGCTTGAACACTCCAACGCAGATGCTAGCCTGGGTACACGAGCCTGACTTTTTGGAGAAGAGTAGTTATTTGGTTCAGATGGTCAACGAAAATGTTGATGGAACATGTGGGAAAAGAGAATTCTCCCCCCTTCAAGGCGTAATGGTATGGGCTATTACTTGGAGAAGTGAAGGTCGAAGCTTGATGCGAAACATCAAACCAATATAAGGAGTTAGAAGGAAGATAGAGAGAAGAAAAGAAAAGGAAAGAATGGGAGGCCTGCTTGATATAACTACCTATGTAGGTAGGTACCTTGCCTAAAGGTGTTTTAGGCAAACAAACAGGAATAAAACGAGGTAACGGCCACCGCTTGAGGGCGGCGCCTTCTTCAGTTGGCACCCGGACTAAACGGCAAGCAGCAGCTTTCACAGGCAAAGTCAGGTGCTCGGCAGTGCCACTTTCTTTTTTGTATCTCTTCAAGAGGCAGATAAGCTTGTGAATCACTGTCATGCCTCATTGGCGGGTGGCAACTGGCAGAATGAATAGCTGACACTGCGAGCATTGCATCACAAATGATTTGCACTAAAAGCGAGAAATGATTTGTGCAAGTCCATGTCGACATGGTTGAGCAACCATGCAAAGCAAATTTTTAGATAACTGTAGCCAAGAATGGTTTGTTTCCCTGTTATCAAACAATCACTTGGAGGTGAGGCATAGGCGTGAGATTTTGAGGCCATCACAATTATGATACATCGTCAATCTCTACAGATCGTATAATTAAAGCATAGCAACTATCTTGTTGTTAACCAGGCACTCAATAGGGATCCCAAATCATGTTCCAGTCTTCTTTTCCTTCTCTATTTTCCCAGGTTGTCTTACGGAAGGGGACAGCCTATCTATATGGCATATCACTATATCTCGATTGAGACATCAAGCCTCGATACAGTGCAAAAAAGACCCCAAACACCAATAACACCTTGACATACCGTTTTCCCAGTGTCATGTGAATAACCGAGATGGGTTACAGAGGCCAAAACAAATCCAGCGTAAATTTTCAGGCCATGTGATGTATCTAGAGAGACAGATAAACAGAGTATACAAGGAGTGGTATCGAGACAGAAATGATCATCAAGTATTCGTAGACGTAAAGTCAAGGGGCTGTTGGAGCTTTGGGAACGAGGCCAGAGCCCAGTGAGTCGATAAACCCAATAGAATGGAGGCAAACGACTCGGTCAAACCGCCCATGCAGAAGGATGCAGCTTGCCGAAAAGGCGAGCGACGTACTCCAACTCTTGGGGAAGATAGCAGTGCAAAAAGTTTGACTAACTCTATTGCGCGCCCTTGATGTTTTCCTTAACGTTTAGCGCCCATCTGAGCTTGTTAAGAGTTTCCCTAGAGGCTTCTAGCAAAGCTTCTTGCTCAACTTCTCGCTTTCTGGCGTTGGTTTTAATGTCTTTGAGCCCTTGTTCCTGGCTCTTCTTGTATTCCTCAAACATTCGAGCAATCTCCTCCTTTTCGTGTCTAAGTTGCTTTATGTTGTTGTCTTGCTGATCGCAGAGATCTCTTAGGGTCTGGATCTTGTCATCGTCTGCTCGTCGCTCCTCGTTGAGTTGATCAATCTCGCATTTCATCTTGGAGACTGCTCGTTTGACTTGTTCTCCTTGGTCTTGCCAGTGAGACGAGATGGCGTTATAGCGACCCTCCATCAATTGCGCATAGCTGGTTGCTTCTTCGACCTGGGTTGTTGCATCTTTCCTCGTCTTGTCCATCTCATCTCTCCAGCTCTTTTCACGTTGCAGAGCATCTATAGCCTTTTTCTTTTCTAGCTCAACAGTTGCTTGTAATGTCTCGACCTGACGTTCTTTCCGAGCCAGGAGTGTCTTGGTGACGTTGGCTTCGAGTAGTCGGCTTTCATAGTCGCTGACGATACGTTCGAGCTTGTCCTCAACTAACTTGGCTGCTTGCTTAGCCTCGTCTGCTTTTAGACGTTCGATTTTTATGTCGCGCTTCAGGGCTTCGTTGTCGCTAACGAGCTTGTTTATCACGCGACCTGTCTTTCCCAAACCGGCTTTGCCTATTGTCGAGTCCCATTGGCCGTCTACTGCTTCGATGCCTTCTGACATGGCGGTATTGTCTAAATCCGGAGTAGGTTCTACCACTCGCGCAGCACCAGTACTCCAGCGCGACGGTGTCGTTGTAGGTGTGTCGTTCTCGGCCTTGGATTTAAGTGGCGCGTGGTTGTGGAAGTTGGAATCGGAGTTGGAGTTGGACATGGCGCTCGTGGTACTGTTCATACTGCTGGAGAAATTACTGTATTTGCTTTCGGGGCTAGAGTCTGAGCCCTCAAAGCTCCGAACGCTTCTAATTGTGCTGGACCTGGCGACGGCCGGTTTGTAGATGGCAGGGCTCCGGGCTTTCATGCTGTTAATGACACCAGTAGAGGCGGGCGTCAAGGTCTTTTCCTCGTCCAACGGAGGAGCATGTGGTTCAGTGGATTTACTTGCGACTGTGGCGGCGGCTGGACGAAAGTAAGTTGGCGTTAGCAAGTAGCTGCTTCATTCGATGGAGCACGAATTCGGTGAAAAGAGAAAATGCAATAGAAAAGTCGCTAGTGTAGAAAAGAGAACAAGGCTGACGTGAGGAGCCCGGTCAAGTCAGGTTTAAGTTAAGCCAGACAAAGATGAGCAGGAGATAGGATGGGACGGGACGAGAATGCAGTTGCGCCCCAGTTCAAGATGTGGAGAGCCGTTTCAAGTGGATAACGAGGTATTGATGGATGGACATAGGATGTAGTCTTTTGAAAAGTGCATAGGCAATAACATGAGGATATCTAACAAAGCATGGACGGGACTAATCTCAGCTCAAGATTTGAACATACCGTTGGCCGCGTCTTTGTGAATCGAAAAATCCTTTTTATGAAGGCGGTTTCGCATTGCAATGACTGACGAATTGACTTCAGTACATATAAGGTATCTAAAGTTATGTGATATTTGCTTGGGAATATGAATGTTGCTTGGGTAATGCTGTAGATCAAAAGGAGAAAGTCATCAGCAACAACCAGCAGAATAAACATAGATTGGAAGAAAGCAGAGAAGAAATGAGGCAAAGCTCTTGCATGTGTCAAGAACAAATGACTGGATAATAAGCGATGTAAACACAGACATAAATCAACCAACACTAATAATAACGGGGGACAAGGGACCCTTTTTTTTTTTCGTTCTTTGTTTTTGTTCTGAAGGGAGGGATTGGCCTTGGTCCTTGGTGTATTTCTGATCTTCAGCAGTACGTACCTCGTGGTGTTGGCTCCCGCTGGTTCCCGCTCTGGTCCCGTTTGTGCCGTTACAGTACCGTTGAGATGGACGGACGGAAAAGGCAAATATTGACATTCGTCAAGCTAGGTACGAAAGTATAAAGATACCTCACCTCGACGCCGACCAGTAAGTATGGTGAGATGCAGGTAGTATGTAAACAAACAGATGTGATGCAAAGATAGAGGAAGCTTTAAGAAAATACCAAAGTCATGGCCCAGTCTCCAATTAACGTTAAGGAGCATGACGATTATGGTACATACCTTACATACTAGCGGTACCCCAACAACCATGTTCTCTCGATGCCATAGCAACATTGACCTCCATCGCAGCACGAAACACGCAATCCAATGTTTATGTCCACGACATTGGATCTCTTGCTGAATGAACTACCCAGCATTGACACCCATGGCCTGTTTTTCGAAGCCTACGGGCCATAAAAACATGTCACGTTATCAAAAACGGTATTTCTGTGCTTTTATTGTCAGCATAATATTTAACACAAATTGCAATGTCTTAGCCAGCACTGTTAAGTCAAGCCTGCCGAGGTGGTATTATTCTCTCCCCGAATATCCATGCTTGACTATCCGTCGATGGATTCCCGCCTCATAAATTGTTTTACAGGTTTATAATGGTCAGCGGCAAAGAACTGTCGATGCCTCCCCATTCAATCCTATATCTAGCCTTTAACGCCTCTGTATGTCTTATTTCATGACCTTGTTTTCTGTCATCCTGAGACAGTTCTTGTCCACTCCAGACACTCTGCATTTGTAAATAGTGTGTCTAAAAGCGAGCCATACCTTGTTAGCCAGACTTTATGGCTAGAATCAACTCATCATCTCAAGGGGTTGATATCTTTTGATTTTGATACAAAAAATCGCGCATCGTTGCACTTCCCATTATATCTTCGTGCTTAAGCGGTAATGGCAGTTGATGCAGACCGTCCAGAATCACCGGCAGCATCTCGTGTAGACTCCATAAAAGACGGCCGATACTTCGTCAAATACTTGCCTGCCATGGGCCTTGATTCTTCAACTGGTGATGGGTCAGTAGATATAATGGAATCAGGCTCCAGTTCAACTTACATTCAGTCCAAATATCTTGGACTGTATCCAGTGCCATCTCTTTGACAGGTGGTCGCATCATCACCAAGTACAGGAGACTTGTCAATGCCAGCTGCACGACGCTGGGGTCGCGACACATGTGTTTCACTCGTGACAGTAGATTTTGGTTGAGTTCCGGTATTTCGCTCAAGAATCTTGTCAAGACCTTGTCCTGGGGGTGCAGATATGGCAAAAACCCGTCAATCAGGCGCAAACAGCATTTTTCGTAATACAGAGGTCGATCACCGCCCTTTTTTTGTTGTAGCTTGTCGTTGTACCATTCTTCGCAGAGCCATGACACAGCCACATCGATGTGTTTTCGGAAGTCCTCCATCACATAGGAATACAAAACGTCGCGAATGTTGTTGCTAAGAGATTGGGGTACTGACGAGCTGGTCTCCTCCTTGATGCATGTTTCCTCAAGACCAGCTATTGAGCGCGTTGCCAAACGTGCCAGAATTGTCATCCAGGAATCCCGATTACCAGAGCTAGCTGCTAATCTGCTGAAACCAGCCTTACTCTTCTTGGCGGGATCTTCTAGTGACTTCATCATCTCGATCACTCGAGTTACTGTACCGTTGCCTGCTGTCAGTGCCGCTTCTGGGGTCAGAGCGCTAGGCTGATGAAGGTGGAATGACTTCAGTGCAAGGCCATCATCCAAGACTGGTGCCTCGTGCGTGGGGGAGCTATCGAGCTTGTTGAGAATCTGTTCTGTGTCCTCAGCCTGATAGAAGTCAGGCTCATAGTCATCGTCGTCTTCCTCCACACCCAATGGGGCTGTGTTGGGATTAAGTTCAGGGGCCGGAGCATTGCTAAGAGCATCAAGACGGCCACGAATACCATCAACTGCTTTAGCCAATACTTGTTGGTCAAGTCTCGACAGTGTTGTAACAGCAATCCTGGCGACTAAAGGAGCAGGAACTTGCGAGATATCGAAGTTTTTAAGAGCAGTATTGTCGATGAGGGTGAACACGTCCGCCAAGCTGTGGGGGCCGGGACCCAACGGCGGTATTCGAATCTGTGCTGGGGACAAACGTTGTCGTTTGGCATCAAAGTCGCCCTGTGGTGGGGGTTCGAGAGGGCGTTTCCGTCCAGAATCGTCAAAGATGTCGGCCATGGTACGCATCATACGTTCTACGTGCTGCTGTATCCTAGGAACCATTGGATTGTTGGGATCTCGCTTCACAAGATGGATAAGCAACATTCGGGTCGTTTTCTCCATCGATCTGATCATGACACGGGTCTTAGGGGTCAGGGGAGAGTTTGCTAGCTTGAGGGGGTTAAAGCTGAGAAGAGCATTGATGATCCGGTTCGATGTTCCTGGACGTGTCCTAATAAGGATAGACATGCAGTTCAGTGTTGCGTCTACAGTCAGAGCATCGCTGTGGTTTCGCATAGAGTTAGTGACATGGGATTTCACGATCAATAGTAATTCTCTTACCTGCTCTCCTGGAGGGCTGTCAACATTCGGTCCAGGAGCCCAGACGCTTCAGCCTCCAAGTTACGAGGGTCAAGCGACTGATGATTCGGGGGGACTTTATCCAGCGAGACGTCTAGAGTACCACCAAACTAATTCCACATGTCAGTAATATCCTCCTATGTTGATGAATGATTCATACTCGGAGCTCAGAACCTGTCGCAGCTGTCTGTGCCAACACCACACGTTGTGCGAACTTGATGCAACATATTCTCACGGTAGGGCTAGCGTTGTCCCATATTCTCAGAACCTTTTGCTTTACAGCTACCATTCTTTCCCAAGTGATTGTATCGTATCCGTTGTTAATGCTACAGTCACATTAGCTAAACCGTGCAGTTCGCAGAGCAGCTTTTCGTACATCCACCTCATCGCCAAGGGATAAATACTGGCAACACATTGAATCACACTTCGCAGAACTTGAGGGTCCTCACGCTCGTCCTCGAGCATAGACTCCAAAGTTGGTAAAACATAAGGCTGCATTGTCTCCTTTTCTCCATTTGGTAGAGCGGGCGTCGCAAAAGCTTCAGCAAGAAACTCGGCGCCCCATCTTCGCAGCTCCAGCGCTGCACTTGGTCCGATAATGGGCAATATCCCCCTAACGACACTAGGATAATATTTGACATCACCCAAAACCAATTTTCGTGCATCATTAAGCTGTCGGATCTGGTCCGACACTGAAAGGTTCGCTGCCATGATTTTCGGTATAGGTTCTCGGTCGCGGTGGTATAAATGGGCGGCCGATTAGCTCATAAGCTGCCTGAGCGCGCAATGAAGTGGTTGTCGTGGATAAGGATGCCGATGCAGCTCTTGGACCGTGGTCGCGCGACTAGGCTAAGCTTTATAGCTGTGCATGCTTTGCATCAACAGCAACTTCATCAAAGGATTAGAGGTCGCGCGTGCTGTACTTTCGTAGTATCCGCACGTAATTCGTTGCACGTTATCGTTGTTAGTGCTAGAGTTGATATTTGCTGGGTCTGATTCTTTGAACCAGCAACGCGAAAGCAAAGAATAGTTATGGGACGTGGAAATAGGTACCCATGCCGAGTTAAAAGCTCCACAAAAGAACCTGGAACTAAGGAAGGTGCAGTAGACGTCACGGTCATCCTCCACTCGGCCGATGTTTAGCCGAAAGCATTCTTCCCACCAACACAGGCGCATCGGCATTTGTTACGCTCGAAGTTGATATCAAGATAGGACCATAACTCATAAAGCTTCAAGCAGTTGATCTTTCGGTCGAGTTCATCTCAATCCCGCTGAGGTTTAATTTTCAAAACTTCCTCGTATATCCAATATGGCTACCAGGTTTGTTACTACAACCGCAGTCTCTACGTAAGTAAACTGATCATGATACCGAGACAGCCCGCATTCAACATACTACGATCGCCGTCTGCGACAAGGCCCCGCGCTTGTGCGGGCACGACGACCTTATCTTGTTAAGAACGCTGTAACAGGCCTTGGTCTTTTGGCTGTTGTTGGAAGCATATGTACGCAGAGAAAGATCTTCTACAATTATCGTCGCCCACTAACCTTGTCCAGATTGGTACACGCTTAACGCGGTTGGTCAAGACAATTTCGAAGATGTCAAGGTCCCAGATGCACCCGCGAAGCCTTCTGCTTCCAAGTAGATGATTCACATTAGTGGCCCAGGCCATATGTACGATTAAGCGCTGGAATTTCAATGTTCACATGGGTGTAAGTTGAATAAGAGGGCAGAAGCAGGCATTGTTGTTCATAAGACCTGTTACGCAAAACACCTATAAAACTCCCGGCCACCAAATGTACGGCATGCTCGCCAGCTATTCTGTGCAGGGCGTGTATAGGTACATGAAGACCTTTGTACAATAACTCTTTCAAGTAACCGACTGTCCATTATGAAGTAGATGCCGCTCCTCCGACTGGTTGTAGTCGGCAAATATACCGTCTACCGAAGACGAATGCAATATTCTAATGACGCTCAAGTCCAATTCAAAAAGACAGCCCGATCCGCCGGGGCCTGAACCGATCAATTCCCGTGGGTATCACAAAATCCTAGCATAAAAGGCAATACGCTCCATCGTTTGTACCAACCAAATCCCATTCGAGGACTATGTTCAACAAAAATTCATACACGCAGTGTCTATGTCGCTGCTGTTTTCGCACCCCGGCTTCCACCTGTGAGGTTATTACCAACCCGTTTGGCTTGGTGAGCCGGGCTAAGTAACGTGCGTGTCAGTTCTGGCGATTCTGATAGTCTCGCCGTGAGTGACGGAGACTGTGTCATTTGAGCGCTAGAATTCAGGCCCGGCTTGAAATCGGTAGCGGAGGGGCCTGGCACTTGATGCACACCACGGCTAGTCGTTTCGTTTGTTGATGCATCCACTGCAGCTGTAGGATACATCTTGTGAATTAGATGATTTGGGTTGGCCCACGGCGTTTCTCGGAGGAACCGTTCGCCTGCTGGCCCGAGGCGGTCGAATGGTTGAGCATAGTATTCCTCACGTCGTTGGCTTGCTGGCTTGTGTCGTGACCGCTTGGCTCGCTAACGATAGTCAGCTCAGTGCTGTAAGAGCTGACCGTTGGGTTATCAACGTACCTCAATGGCAGCTAGATCGTCTTCCAGTTCCGACGGCGTTGCACCTGTCATCTCAGGGCCTGCAGGGAACCCTTCGTACTTTGCGATAGTAGCTAGAGCTGAGACCTCGGTGTTGTAGGCAATCGCGTTCCTAACACGCTGCGCAGGATCTTTGGGGTAGAGCAACCCGCAATCCTGTAAGCTGTGTGCGCTTCGTCTTGCTGTCTGGATGTCGTACCACTCTTGGTTGAGTGCCTCTAGAGTCCTTTCCCTCTTCTCGCGGACCGCTTGGTAGTATTGGCCCCAGATTTGGGCTCGTTGAGCAACGGATCGCCTTTCATGAGCCTTGACCCGGTATTCATGCTCGTTATTGATTTCGCGCAACTTTTGTTCCAGTCGGTCATCTAGACACTGTTTCATATTGAGGTACTCGGGATGTGTCGGTTCGCTGGCAAGGAGAGATTGTTCCTCTTCTTCGAGTCTTTCAAGTCGGTCCTTGTAGAGCCTGGAGAATACGTTAGCATGTAAACTCTTGCTGTGACGATGAACGTACCTGTCCCGGAATACCCCAAACATTTCCTCGATAACAGTCCAATCTTTAAAGGCAGCTTGTTTTCGTTCCACTGTAGCTAGATGAGCATGATTTCGTAAATCATGGGCCAAATATCCTTACACTCTTCGTCATGTGCAGTAGCTGAATCAACTTCTTCATCTGCGTCAGCTTCAGCTTCGTCGTGATGATCTACGTCTGTTCCCCTGGCACTTTCGCGTGCGCCATCATGACTTCCACTGTCAGTGTCGGGGTCGAAGTCTGTTGCTGCCGCGGCAGCCTTTCGTTTCGATCCGCGAGTATTTTTTTTAACAACACGTGAAAGGCGTTCTGCCAGATCGCCTTCACGGTTTGTAGATCTCTTTCGGGGAGAAGCATCAGTATCCTCAGCAGGTGTGTGAGTGCCGGTGCTTTCGTGCGCAGGAGTGGGCAAGTCTTCTGGTAATGCAGTGTCTTCGAGCTGTTGAAGAGTAGTTCCATCAGTCGCATGCTCCGAACTTGCCCGTTTTCTAAGCGGCTGCTCGGTTTCTGACTGATCGGCGGGCGAGCGTTTTCGCTTTCGCTCTTGAGCGTCATTTTTGTGCTCGTCGTTCCCTTCTGCTTTGTGGGTCGTTGTGTGTTTTGTCGGGGAGTCTTCACCAATTGTGGGGGAGCCAGTAGAAGCATCATCGTCGTCTACAGCAGATTCATCATCGTCATCATGCAGGTTAGCGGTCCTGCGAAGCTTGCTGGGAGTGTGTTCGTAGACCTGACCCTCGTTAAACTGGTCAACCACGACGTCTCGTTGCCTCTGGTGCTTGGGTGTATCATATAGTCTCTCGGTCTCAGCTTCTGTGACGTTGCCATCTGAGGGACCATCGGAATGAGCATCAGAAAGCACGCTGTCCGAGTCGGAGACAGCTTGAGGCTTCTTTCTAGGGCTGCGTCTGACACTGTCTCCATCGTCATGGTCAAGATTCATGTGTTCAATGTCCTCATCGTTGTCATCTTTGGTATCGACCTCACTGAGGGGGCTGGAAATGTTGCTGTCCTCATGATCGCCAACTCCAAGCGCTGGAGAGGAGAGAGGCGGAGGGGCGGAAGCAGTAGCAGCCATGGCCACAGCAGAGCGCGATTACGTGTCTATTGATTTACTCAATGAGTATTTGCGCTTGTTTGTGTGGCTGAGCACAAAGGAGAGCTTTGGTCGATCGTAAGGTCGTGGTAGCGCGTCTGTAGTGACGGGTGACGGGTGACGAAGGATGGTCGCAGGCAATTGGGGACGCAGGATCTTGGAGTGTGAACGTGAAAGGAGAATGCGAGCTGAAAAACAACCGATTGACTTGGTCTCTGTTCAGCATGAAAGACACACAGAAGGAAGCTAGGATTAGAAGTGCTAAGGAAACTTGTAGTCAACAGGTTGTGCTGGTGGAGGGGAATACAGAGGAGAGAGAGGAATGGGATGGGTGCGGTGCCGTCCCGGTTTGCGCTGGCTGCCCTGGGCCTCTCTGGGCTTTGGGGCGAGCGCCGAAGCGGGCTGCTAAGACTATGGTAGAGAATGACGGCGCCCCGGTATAACAGGCGGTTCTTGACGGCAGAAATACTCACAGCGCTGTCTCGGGTCCAGCGTCAGTGCCATAAGACCTTATCCATTGGCTGAAGTTATCGAACCAATGACGCGGTCCCGGGCAATCTGAATGTGGGTCACTTGAACCAAACCTGGGACTTTTTTCTGTTTGCTCATGTCTTTTTCCGTCGCGGATTAAAAAAAGAGTGCACCAGACCAGAGTAGACAACCTTGCCCATTCAGCCCAAGCACTGAAATTTGCACAATGGCAAAAAGGTAAGCTTTTGAATCTGCAGACCCCAATGTATAAAAAACCTAACAACAAAGCAGTTCAAAAGGCTTGACAGCTTCTTCGAAGGCGGTGGACCCCACTCTCGACGCTCTCTTTGCGTCCAGTGTAAGTTTTGCGACTTCGAGCCACTTGACTCAATACGTGCTCATTATTTGCAGGCTGGCCCAGTCCAGGCTCCCTCCAAGTCAAGATACTCAACATTGTTGGAACAAAAGATTCGAGAACCCCCCAAGCCAAGGGTGCAGGTTGAAGAGCAGGACGCCGGTGCCGACGATGAGGTTCTCTCTGAGATCAGTGAGGAGCTGAGCTTCGAAGAAGATGGTCCCTCAGACGCGGATGAGGATAGATCTGATGCTTCGGAACAAGTTGAGAGTGAAGACAGCCAAGCGGAAGAGGAAAAGACTCCAGGCGAGCTCATGAAGGATACAACACTTGAACTCGACAACATTATTGATGCGACAGAAGACAAATCAAGCAAGGATCGGAAACGAAAAAGAAAAAATGAAAACGACGATCTAGAGGGCAAATATCTCAACAAACTTGTTGCAGAGGAAGCTGAGCGAGCCGGCAAGCGACAAAAGAATGACGCTCTGAACAAGACTGAAAAGGCTGTCGCGGATGACGAGGATGCCGGCAACGACAGTGATATTCCCGTCCATGAGACACTCGCCAAGGACAACAAATCATCAGATCTTGAAAAGGCAGCTCGAACAGTTTTCCTCGCCAACGTCTCCACGGAAGCAATCAATTCCAAGGCCGCTAAGAAGACACTCATGGCCCATCTCTCATCCGTTTTGGATAAAGACGCCACTCCTCCGCAGACCATAGAATCACTGCGTTTCCGATCTGTTGCATTCGCAGGCGGCTCTCTCCCTAAGCGTGCAGCGTACATTACTAAGAACCTGATGGATGCGACGACCAAGTCGGCCAATGCATACGTCGTATACTCAACTTTGGCAGCTGCTCGCAAGGCTGCCACCGAGCTCAATGGTACCCAGGTCCTCGAGAGACACCTTAGAGTCGACAGTGTCGCTCACCCTAGCCCTACGGATCATCGCCGATGTGTTTTTGTTGGCAACCTCGGATTTGTCGACGACGAGACTGTCTTGAATACCAATGCAGACGGAGACACTACGGAGAAGAAGAAAAACAAGACCCCATCTGATGTTGAAGAAGGTCTGTGGCGAACTTTCAGCACTCAGGGCAAAGTTGAAAATGTCCGAGTTGTTCGAGACCCCAAGACTCGTGTAGGCAAGGGCTTCGCCTATGTCCAGTTTTATGTAAGTCCAAGGTTTGGCCACTCACTTACTGTGGACCAGATGTTAACATGAGTTCCAGGATGCCAACGATGTCGAGGCTGCTTTACTCCTTGATGGCAAGAAGTTCCCTCCCATGTTACCTCGAAAGTTGCGAGTTACTCGGGCTAAGGATCCTCGAAAGACAGCTCTGGCCCAGGAGCGAGCCAGAGGCAAAAACATTGTTGCCAATGGTGCCACTAAAAGCACAAAATATAGGCACAAGGCTACACCTGAGGAACAGTCCATGGCTGGCCGTACAAGCAAGCTCCTCGGCCGCTCAGCCGCCGTGCAGCAACGCCACAAGAAGCGTCCCTCAAAACAGGGTGCTTCTGAGGATGCTCAGAACATCTTCTCTAGCATCAAGGGTCCTGAGCAGTTCGTTTTTGAAGGTCGTCGTGCATCGGCTAAGGATGGCACACCCAAAGATCTCAAATTCGGTAAGAAGGGCAAGAGTAAGGGCAAACCTGGCAGGCCCCAAAACCGAAGTGCCAGGAGAGCTGCCGAGTGGAAGAAGAAGAGCTGAGCGTCGATGGCGAATGACATCTATATAGCTGAGGTCGATGAATAGGATGTGTAAGTTTTGCATAAGAGAGATAGAGGCAGGATGAGGATGGTGTTGCTAAAAGAGGGTCCCGCGCCCCGTAAAGTTTACGAGTGATTTTTTGGCCTTAGCTGCCCTGACCTGTTCGGGCCGCTTAGATGAGAAAAGAAGGTACTTCTATACCTTACTTATCGGGATCATGATGAAAAGTTCATGTAGCTGTACAGAGTTTACGAGTACATTAAAAAAAAAAGTTTACTTGTTCAGTTCACCTTTACAGATTTTCAGTAATCTTTTATCCTTTATGGAGTTTTGCAAGAATTTTATGTGGCTACATCATGACATGCTCACTCTAGCTATTTCTTCCAAGGAGACCTGAGCAATCCCACACGATGTCGTAACTCAAAAAAGTAGCAAAATACTTGAATGAAAGCGGATATATCATCAATTTTATGTGCCTGCTAACAAAGGCACCAAGCTTGCGTCGAGGGATAGTCTGTCAGAACCTGGCACCAACATACAAGACCATGTGCTAACAGGGTACCCTGAGCCAAACTCTGGTGCTTAGTGACCAACACATCTTTACCTCCATACGTGTGCCACCTAAAAATCTCGGGAATCTTCAACAACTTCCTCCACAACTCTTTTCTGTGCATTGCTTCGCGGGCGTGAGCCCTGTCCGAGCTATCGCTTAAAACATGTCATCAAAGAAGTCGAAAGAGACTACATAAACTCGCTTTGTGCGATTGTCTAGTACTCGAGCTCCTCCTCAGGCTCGAAGGAGTCGGCAGCAACCTCCTCGTAATCCTTCTCTAGAGCAGCAAGGTCCTCTCGGGCCTCGGTGAACTCGCCTTCCTCCATACCCTCGCCAACGTACCAATGGACGAAAGCGCGCTTGCTGTGCATAAGGTCGAACTTGTAGTCGAGTCTGGACCAAGCCTCAGCGATGGCAGTGGTGTTGGAAAGCATAGAGACGGATCGCTTGACGGGGGCAAGACCACCAGCCTCGGGGGCGGCGGGGACAGCCATGGGCTTCTGGTAGTTGATGCCGAGCTTGAAGCCAGTAGGACACCACTCAACCAAGTTGAACGAGGCCTTGGCCTTAAGGGCAGCGATAGCGGCATTGCAGTCGCGGGGAACAACATCGCCACGGTACAGAAGAGCGACAGCCATGTACTTGCCGTTGCGAGGGTCGCAGACGACCATCTGGTTGTTGGGCTCGAAGCCTGATGGAAGTCAGTATGTTCGAGAATACACCTATATCAAAGAGTTGACTTACACTGGAAGGTAAGCTCCTGAACCTTGAAGCTCTCGTGCTCACTCTTGGCAGAGGAGATAACAGGAGCGTAGCTGATGAGAGGGTAGTGAATGCGAGGGTAAGGAACCAAGTTGGTCTGGAACTCGTTGAGGTCGACATTGAGGGCACCATCGAATCGGAGAGACGAGGTAATGGAGCTGACAACCTGCGCGATGAGGCGGTTCAGGTGCTCGTACGAGGGTCGAGGAATATCGAGGTTGCGACGGCAGATGTCGTAAACAGCCTCGTTATCTACGAGGAAAGTACAATCAGAGTTCTCAATGGTGCTGTGTGTAGACAGGACAGCGTTGTAAGGCTCAACGACAGCAGTCGAGGTTCGGGGAGCAGGGTAGACGGCGAACTCGAGCTTAGACTTCTTGCCATACTCAGTGGAGAGACGCTCAAGGAGGAGAGCACCGAAACCAGAGCCGGTACCACCACCGAAGGAGTGGAAGATCAGGAAGCCTTGAAGAGACTGGCAGTTATCTGTAATATGCGATTAGCGCTGGCGAAGGAAGCCACGGGGCGATTAAAAAACTCACCGGCAACGCGACGGATGCGGTCAATGACATTGTCGACCATCTCCTTGCCAATGGTGTAGTGACCACGAGCATAGTTGTTGGCGGCATCCTCCTTGCCACTGATCAAGAGCTCGGGGTGGAAAAGGTTACGGTAGTCGCCAGTTCGGATCTCATCAATAGGAGAGGGGTCGAGATCGACGAAGAGAGATCGAGGAACATGCTTGCCGCTGCTGGTCTCGGTGAAGAAAGTCTCAAAAGAACCGGGATCACCAATATCTTGAGCATTGGGGTCGGGTCGACCGTCGGGGCCGAGACCGTGCTCGAGAAGGTAGCTGTTCGCAGTCCAATTTAGCTGAAGGTTCGCAACAGTGGCGTTAATTGAGGTAAAAGAAAACAACGTACAGCTCCCAAGCAGAGTTACCGAGCTGGGTACCAGCCTGGCCCAGGTGGAGGTGAAGAATCTGGATAGCAAAGAATCAGCATCACGAGCTCGGATAGCAGCTACAACGTGTAAGGGGTCACCCCAGCTTCACAGCTCTGGACACCAAGTGGAACACGCGAAAGGTATCTCGAGCAAAGCAAAGCAATATACAGCAGCGTGGGGACCGGTTGCAGCAGAATTAAAACATACCTCGCCCTTCATTTTGTCTGGATGAAGCTAAAGAAGCTAAGACGAGAGGTCGAAATCGGGGAGAAAGATGGGGAGAGAAATACTGTACGCGCGCAGCGCTTGAAGGGGGAAGGGGAAGAAGGGGCCTGAGGTGGTGATGGTTTTCAGGGCGGGTGTTTGGAGGTTCCAATCCAATCTGTGGGTGCAGTGGGACATCCAATTGGTGGCGGGGTCGTCAACAAACATGCTGGGCGCGCTGAAGCTATCAAGAGGTACAAGCCCAACGGGCGAATTTTGGCAGTGCCAGCGCGTACCCGAGGTGTTTCTCACCGCCAATTGACAGGGAAGCCTGGGGACCCTTGAATGGGAGAACTGCGCTTGCAAGGGGCATTCAGGTGGGATCTGCTCACTAAGTAATGATATGTTGGCATCAAATACTGTGATAAGTAATAAAGAACTTCGATCAAACAGGTAAAGTACACTGACTTTAATTCATAACTTTTCTATCAATTTATGACCACTAATTCCAAGCTTTGGATTATAGAATTGCAGGAAGTTAATTCTGGTTAAAGAGTGGGGTGGTTCACGGTTCAAATAGTGCACTAAAGCCACTTATCTTTTGCCTGTGTCAGTATTTCAATGTAACTCTAACTCAATGCCTTTCCATGTTTCCAGTAGCCTATCTGCCAAAGTAGTCTACTGGGTAGATCTTCTTTGATGGAAATTTCTTGGTACATGATCCGTTGTATCAATCTCAGTTTCTTGCTATTAAACCGTGTGCTACTGACTTCGGTGCCTGAAATCTGTTTCTAGGCTGCCAGATTCCTAGGAATGCGCCAAGGCACCAGCATATCACGCTCGCGTCGGATTCTCAAGTCCTTCCGAAGAATTGCTCGAACGATTTCAGTTATCAATACCTACGTGAGACCAATAGAATATTACTGATTGGGAAGCATATTACTATATGTTTTATTGTGTGGGTATACTATGCTGAAATGAGGCCATTCAGGTATCAATATTCTACTCATTCCGAATTATTTTAGTAGTTGTGTTTAGTAACTAGTTACTCAGGTGTGAGGGAACTTTATAAACAGGAAAATCTCCTGATTTTGGATAGGTATATTTATCCTCATTTTTACTTCTCTGATAGACTACACAAGCAGGTGTAGCTCACTGTCTATCTCAAACGTAACTCAATATACTGCTCCGGCAGATATTTCCAAAATTGTCGACATGATGGATGAGAAGCTACTCACTTATTCATATAATCTGCATCGTTAGCATTAGAAAGCATGTTTGCCATGATTAATAAAAATCATGTAACTTCAGCAATTGTACCTTGTCAGGTCAGATCTGCTCTTAAGAATTCTCCGAAGATCCATTGCTAGATTGTCTCACAAGAGGTATCCGAGGCCTCGGGCCATCTTCAGGAGGTGCGTGGACTTGAACTATCCACATGAACAATCAGATGCCTTTCAGCATTTTTGCTTTTTAACCACTCACTCAAAACACTGCCAAGCTGAGCCCCGGTTACTCCAAAGATCTTCTCCCAATAACAAGTCCATAGACATCGTACCATAAGTAGAAAGGGTTATCTTGCGAACAAAGTTCTCAAGTCTTCTTCTACTCAGGTAAGACCATGCTAACAGTGAATGATAAGATAGAAGGGGCAATGCCCACTTGAAAATATACTCATCGGACCTAGGATATCTGATGATCTCGTAGCACATGGGTTCAGACAGATAGCCCAAGAACATCACGCGCTACATATCTTCCTCGTTCATGAGGCATGCAATGTCTATAGTAGACCCTCAGCGAGATATGGAGGGTCTAACCCTTGCAAGATACGTGCTTCGAAAGCATTATGGCACAGAGTGGGCTGTAAGGCTATGTCATTGAGAGATGGAGAACGCATGGGCATCCTTTGAATCTATTCGACACTCATGTCTTGCTGATTTATGCCAGCTTATTGGTAAGAGAGGTTGGGGTTATCTGCATGAAAGCTGCAGTCTGGGTAAATGTCCAAGAATCGAATGCGGCTTAAAATATGGTAGTTGGGGTCACAAAGGGCATTTTGTTATTGAAAAGACGCAACTATGGAATATTTGAGGGAATTTTCTTCACTATAAGAGGTTCGGTAGCCCATAGATCGTTTGAGATGATCCAGAACCCCCTCCCTCAGTTTCAGCTTCGGTCATGCTCTACCACTTTCCAAGCCCTCAACATCCCTGGGCTGACTGCGTGGCAGCAACGGGAGTCATGAAAGAACCATGGGGAGGATAGAGAAACTTCTTGAGCCTACTGAGCAACTAGGAGTCTAGTGATGACGCAGATCGACGGCAAGAGAGCAATTGTTGCTATTACCATAAGTTAACTACACAGACATGTCCTAAAACAAAATGGGGCTTGCTTAAAGTGTTCCCCACCAGAAATGTACAGATCTGGTCTCATTTATCCTGATAGATGTTGTAAGAAACCCATCTGTGCAGGTACATATGATGAGTGCAGATGTAACAGGATTGGTCGGTTCAAAGCCGTGAAAGGGTCAATTAATGTGCATATGGAGCTATCATATGCCCAATGAAAGCTAGCGATGTACGCGAGGGTGTTAACAATGTTATACTTGCCTGCGTAACAAAGAGATTGAGATATCAATGGGGTTGCCAATGCAGCTGTCTGCCGGTAAATAGCACTATTGACGGGCATTGATGAGCAAAACGCAACTATCATGAGAGCCATGCCAGGAAAGAAAGAAAGGAGCCAATAACCATCGGAGATTTACATCATCAGGTCAATGCCAGCATTGCTTAAGATAAAGTAGTCTGTGTATTAGATGTATTCTTACCATGTACTGTGCAATAACCTGTATAGGTGATTCGGTGCGAGCCAACTACCAGAATATCAATATAGGCCGGGCGTTTCTGGCTGCAATTAAGTCCTTTGGTGTGTCTATCTACAGTGCAAGTATCGCCAGTATCGGATAGGGGTAGCCGGATCTCGAAGCCATACCATTGTCGGTGATATAACGCCTAGAGAATGAAAGACCCCAGTATAGGAGGGAACCCAATCGATTCATAGTCGACAGCATCCCAAGCCAACTCAGACGCAATGGAATTCCGATGGTTCATCTTCTGATCGGTCTCTGTCAAGTATAGGTGTCATAGTGAGTTATCACTGGTTCCAGGCTGAATTTGAGGTTGATTTTCTTAAAATGAGCAAAAGCCAAACCTAGGTAGACAAAAGGCGTGACGGGTCATTAAAGAGAACGCAGGTCTTTGTCCAAAGGCTGAGTCATTCAAGCCACGTTGAACATATATGTAATCTGGAAGCAACCATATTCAGGACCCTAAATCGTTACCCAATTACAGTCTCGATATACTTTCGGGTGTCACTCAACTCTGTTTTGTGTCCATATCTGATCGTGGGGTAAGTTCATCAGTTCATTGGGTCCATCGATATAGTTGGTTTCGGTTGAGATGCGCTAGCCTTGATCGTTGATAACAAGACAAACATAATTGGACCATCGAAGTATTATTAAGTCTCTACATTGACACGCCGTACGATATCACCAAATTGCCATCAGACTTCCAGATAAATGCAGACTACTGACTAACTCACCTATTAGCAGCTACGATAGTATCGATGACTAATCAACCTCACTGCCTTGGCTAGCCATCACCGCTTCTCTCAATCTGGTCTCATAGCGATCATATTCAGCTCGGTCCAGGTCAATCAAATCCTCATTGCAGTTGTCTACTGGTTACTTGGCATCTCTGCCAGTTGACCACCCAACTTGTTCGTTCTGGCAGAGCGAGCCAGACCCTGTTGTTAGCAACTACCGGTCGTAAGCTGCAACCCTTTAATAACCCTTATAGACTTCGCAGTCTTTTCACCAGGCTTTTCTAGCGTGGAGTAGCAATTGTGTTGTCTTCAAAGCAGGTTGAACTGACCAGAACTTGCATTCTAGGACTGGGTTTCCCACCTCTGCTGATGTTGTTGTTATCGGCTCTGGGCTGTCTGGTGCTCTTATTGCCCACCAACTACTTTGTTCCAGCTCACCAAGCAAACCAAAGTCTGTAGTCATCCTGGAAGCCCGTACCGCCGCTAGTGGTGCTACTGGAAGGAATGGTGAGTGATTTCCATAAACCTCAGCTAGTCAATTGATACCTTCTGCGTTCTTGCTATTCATTTGTTTTAGGTGGTCATATAAAACCTGATTGCTATCGCGGATTTTCTTCTTACTCTGTCTTACATGGGAGTGAAGTTGCGAAGGCTCAATGTGAATTTGAAGCTGTTAACTATAGAGAAACCGCAAGATACATACAAGAGAGCAATCTAGCTGAGGAAGTCGATCTGGTTCAGTATCGCTCAGCCGATGTCTACTTGACCCCAGAGGCCTGGGAAGCCGGTATGGCATCGTACAATGGCTTCAAGGAGTTCGGTGGTAATGTTTCTGAGATTAAAGTCCTCGACAAGGCAGAAGCTGAGCAGTCTCTTCGGATCAAAGATTGCTTTGGAGCTATTACATTCCCAGCAGCCAGCCTTTGGCCATATAAACTCACGATCGCTGTTTTACGCAAAGGACTCGATTTGGGACTCAATTTCCACACCAATACGCCTGTCACAAAGATATCTCCTGACAGCTCAGGAGGGTTGAGGACCTCGACACCTCGCGGCGATATAATGACAGCCAAGGTTATTCATGCAACCAACGGCTACGCTTCGTATCTTTAACCTGAGCTTGAAGGCCGAATAATCCCTCTCAAAGGACATGTTTCTGCTATCGCTCCTCCACCGGTATATATGGAACAGCCACTCACGACTTCTTTTGCACTCATTACCAATGATAACTACGATTACCTTATCCAACGCCCAGGGCCTCAAAAATACCTGATCTGGGGAGGCGGTGAGGCTGCTCATCCCCAAGGCTTATCGGGCGACCTTGGTGACTGCAATGACTGCCATATCGTCTCTGAAGTTGAGTCCTATATCAGTAATGCATCAGCTCAAGTCTTCAGAGACTGGGAAGAACCTAGAGAGTCTTCTGGAACTGGTCATGGAGACGCAGTGGCATTTTCCTGGAGTGGCATCATGGGCCTGAGTAAGGATCTTCTCCCATTTGTGGGAGAACTTCCAGGGAGGCCAGGCCAGTATCTGGTCGGTGGGTACCATGGACATGGCAAGTAGAATTCTCAATAAGACTTTGACTCACAGTATTGCTTTGCTAATAAGATTATTAGGAATGGCACGTATATTCTTGACTTGTAAGGTTTTTTGCCAACAGTTGCTGGGTGAACCAGTTGACTCCCGCGTTCCAACTGTTTATTACAATCTAGAGTCAAGGTTAAGAGATCCCGTAGATCCCGAGGTGATAGAGAAGATAGCATAATTAGCATAGTTCGCATGAAGTTTTGAGGGGGAACGTTCAAGAAATTAAGGGCATTCACAGGGTGTCATTCAATATGTCTTCTGTATATGCAGCCGAAGTCGAATGATCACATTTATGGCTATACATAGAGATACGGTTGTTTATACTGAACTTAATATGGTCTGAACTTCTATTCTAAAACAAAATAGGGTGTGAATAAGTCTTTTAGATAAGCCTTGAGACTGGGTAGACAATCGAAAACTACTACAAACTTCCGAAGAGATTTTACGATTGCTGAACATAAGTCTCTGTGTGACAGAGATTCAGAAAAGAAAACCTTGCGTCCGAAATAATCCTAAATATGCAACATGTGATATCAAAACGTTCCCCAAAGCAACCTCTTTCAGTACTGGGAAAAGGTATGGCACTGCCGAAGCCCCATAACTGGGAAGTCAACCCAGTGGCTCGATATACACCTCTAGGATCTTTTTCTCTCCTCAATAAACATCCACAGAGGGGATCTTCCACCTATTTGAAGTAGTAATAGACCAAGACCAGAGCGAAGTAGTGAATATCAGCATATGTGGCCTCGGCAGAGCATTCTTTACCGAGGATATCAGATAAGCCTACAACGTTGCTGGCAGGATCGAGACCGACATGATCTGGGTGAAAAGCAGTAACGATTCAGACTTCCTGGTACCTTTTGGGGTTGTCAAGTAAAGCGGAATAAGGGGAGAACTGGGCAAGTCTGGCCTGGAGGTTTACTATGTAGTCAAGTCCCTTATTTCAATAGTCGTAGTCCGCCATCAAAGCGAACAATACATCGACTCAGTGGTAAAGAATGAGCCCATGGTTCAGAGGGACATGTGCGTTATACTAGGCTTTTAATGCTGTCAAGCGTCTTATACCCAGCACTCTTGTTAAGAGCAGCATGTTATGTCGGTTTTTGTGCATCTGTCCATGTCAAACACTAACTCGCTTGTAGTTGCATCTCAGAAAATGCTGCATCTTCGAGCACAGGCATTAATCAATCAAGAATTTAAAACTCGATATTAAATGGTATTTTGGCGTTATTCTCCTTCCTAAACCGCCGTGCTCCAGAAAAGACTCTTGGATATTTCCCCCTGTAAGATGACTGTATGCAAACCAAAAAAAAAAAAAAAAGCTCATAGCAACATGCTACGGCCGCGCAAAGTGGTATCATAAGTGCAGTAGGCCGTTTCCCGTCCAAGTCATGATCCCTCACTCTCTTCTCGTTTCCAGAATTTGACCCAATCGGGCTTGACTCTAGTTTAACCTCGCTGGGTATTCTTGCGGATGCGTCTCAGAACGCTCCAGCTCTTCTATACGCCGCTGAATTGCCTCTTTCTGGACTTGCAGCGCCCTGATCTCCTCGTCTCTTGTTGCCGTATCCTCGCTAAGCCGACTATCATTTTCGGTCATACTGTTCGACTCCGTAGCAGCTTCGTAAGCTGGTGGTGGCTCTGCGGTCTGGCGGCTCCTATTCCGTCGGTGGTTGGTGTCCGCGGCGGCGTAAAAGTTATTCCCCGGTCCTGGTGAAGCATGACGCATGTTTCCCACTGCATCGAGCTCATGTGCTCGTCTCTTTTCCGTCTTCTTTCGCTCTCTACGAATAAGCCAAAAGGATAGTGCTGCGATCGCCAAAAGTACAAAAACTGCAACACTGACACCAATACCGATGCGTGCACCCAGAGACAAGGCTTTACCGTGATGCTCAGTGCCTGGAATATCGTCCTCATCCTTAAGTCCAAGCGCATCCTTATCACTGTCTTTGAACAAAGCTCTAATGGTATAGACAGCAATTGTGGCGCCATACAAAGTCGTTGGGGTGTCTGATACAGCGTCATAAGTCTGAGCTGTTTGGTTGTATGTGTAGGGAATAGCTAACACGGATGAAACTGAACGTTTACACAAATTGCCATCCAGAGTGTACTCCCTACTACAATTAGAATGATACGTGAAAAATCGATGGCTCATGACTTACGATGAGCAACAAATAGCTGTCGTTGTCTCGTCGTCCCGATTCTCACTGGTATCCACACGTAGTGATACAGTTGTCCATCCATGAGGGCATGTACCTGGGCTGTAAACCCCTGTAAGGCCATCATTGAACATGGCATCTGGGTAGCACGACAAGGACTTTGCTCCAGCAATTGGTTGTAGGTCAAGCATCGCTGCAAGACCATCAGAACCCGATTTTGGCACTCTGTTGGCATCATAAGTCCATGTGCAATCAACCGGGCCGATCCATGGTGTAGTCATCGGTGGGAATAGCCCATCGTCGTCGAGGTCGTCTTCATTGGTAGGCTTGGGTGCGATCACGAGTGTTGTGGGAGCAGGCGTTGGATCGGATAGAGAGATGGTTGATGATGGCGCAGCAGAGGCTATGGATGATAACCCAGGTAATGTGGTTTCATCGTCCTCGATTGAGGAAGACATTTTGTCGGGTGATTACAATATGTTCGAGTAGTTGTAGGTACCTTAGCTTATATGCCAGACCGACTCAACTACAAGCCGCACCACAAGTGCTCTGCTTGCCGTCAACTCGGCGTATCAATGACGATCGTCAATATTGTCCATCCGGCAATGCAACCAATAGTCTACGTTCTCGTGGGATAAAGGGCGTGTGAAAGTATTCGCTGGGCAGGCAATCTGCAGTGGCGTTTCGCGCAGATTTGGCTATATTTCAGCTGCAGACAAGAACACCGTGAGCAAGATTGAGGGCAACGTCTCTAAGAATGTTGAAGGCCATCCGGGTGTAGGTCTTGAAGGGGGACGAACTGATGGGGATAGATATATAGCAAGACAGGCAAGACAAGAAATAGTGACAAATGAATGAAAAGAAAGGAAAGGTTCGTACCCAAGAAACGATAAGAACCAGCCAAGAAGACAGCCAGCAGCTAAGCAGGACAAGTCCATAGCATGCCTGCCAGCAGCAGCGAGACAACGGGTAGGTAGCGTTGGTGTTCCCCCTTCTGAGGCCTTTGAAGGCTTGGCGAAATCTTATCACGGGTGGGTGCCGAGAAACGCCAAGGCCTGGATTGCAGCGAAATATGTCCATGTTGACCGCTGAGTCTGGGCATAGCCGCCTTGTCCTCTCCTCGTAGTAGCTCCAGGTGAGCTTCTCCGTAGCTAGAGCCCGTAGTCGTGGATAGTTGTTCAAATAAGGTAGAGGTTTACACTGGATGTCATTGTCAAGCCTCTATCATCAGACAGGCGCAAGCCGTCATCATAGGCTACTGCGGAAGCATGCTCGAATGAAATTTTGGGAGGGCCATGACCATGCCCACAAGCCTGCGAGGGCCAATGCTCATCATAGTGGGCGCGACCAGCCAAAGCCGAGCCTTTTTGGCCCCAGTGCTACGGTCTTGGCTGATGAGTATCGAATTTCTGGGTATTTGGGAATTTCTGACGCGGGAAATGAAGGCCGCCTTGGTGTGTGCCGAATACGCCGGCTTGGAAGTCTTGGAACATGCACACCAAGCCACGACCAAGAACAACCAATCTGATTCCCTAAATAAAAAGGCAGAAAATTCCGTCTTGGCCATAACTATCAGTCATCAGATCAACTCACCGTTCCCTTCTCAACTCCCTTTTACATTTTTGTTACAGGAGAAAAATAGTTTGACTCGTCTTGTTCAAGTCAACGATAGTCAAAGTCAAAGCACAACGCCCAGTAATCTTGATACTCTTGGCGTTGCACTGCCAATGTAGGACGAAACCGTACGAATAGGTGACAATGAATCAAGAGTCACAAGATACACAGAACGAAGGCGAGCCGGGAGTCTTGGCTTTTGTCATTCGCTTCTTTATCCCAATTAGCGTCCATTCTTAGACGACTTACAAAGGGAAAAGGGAATAGAGTTGCTCAGAAACTCGGCTGGCTGCTGAGAGATTATGGATGGTGATAGCAAACTGCCAATAAGGTTACAGGAGCACATACCAGGGCAACCACTTACCTATAAGTTATAGTCAAGGTAGGTGGTTGAAGATCAAGTGCCCAAATCTCGATAGCAGCTCACCGGGAGTTGGAGATTAAGGATGCTTAACTGCCGGTAACATTATTCCTATGTTTTCTTTTTACTAGAATGTCTAAAATTGTGTTGTCTATTATCTTGCAGAATAATTATTTCTGCAAGAAATATTGTGCTGTGAAGGTCGAGAACATTCCAATTCAACGTCTTTACTGGGGGTAAATTCTTGACTCTACAAGAATGTCCCTGTCATCTCAACCTACAGTGGATGCCAAGTAAGGTAATCGAGGTAATGAAAGATACCATAAAGCTCTGGTCTCCATAGAAGATCGGAGCTGCGATGCCAATTAGTCCGGCACTCGAAATTGAGAGTACTCCCTTTACGTACCGAACCCACTTTTGTCACGTGATGAGGGGCGAAGGGCAAGAAAACCCTACCGAAGGCACTCAGAATTATGCCTTCGCGATTACCCACTGCCTTCAAATCGACGACTCCCGGCCCTTCAGTATTCGACCAGCAGCGAATTCAATCAACACAACACCGCGATCATGGCTGACGAATACGTACGTGTGCTCTCGATATATCCCTTGCAAGAAACATATTCCCACCGCCGACATGGCTTCCTCGAATCCCGCCTGTTACCCGCGATGTTGATGACGGAATGACGGAGAGAAAATACAAAGGAGCTTGACTGACTTGTTTATCGGATGATAGGACGCCGAGCAGGCTGCTGAGCTCAAGAGAAAGAGAGCGTTCCGAAAGTTCTCCTACCGAGGAATCGACCTTGACCAGTATGTTGCCACCACACGATCTGTGCGCCTCGATGATGGAAGATGAAGTTGCGAGGACGCACCCCCGAGCGAACGAACTCCATGCTGATACATACTTTTCTTTTCTCCTTTGTACAGGCTCCTCGACCTCTCCTCCGACCAGCTCCGCGATGTTGTCCACGCTCGTGCCCGCCGCAGGATCAACCGTGGCCTGAAGCGCCGCCCTATGGGCCTTATCAAGAAGCTTCGAAAGGCAAAGCAGGAGGCCCAACCCAACGAAAAGCCCGACCTCGTCAAGACCCACCTCCGAGACATGATTGTCGTCCCCGAGATGATTGGTAGCGTCATTGGCATCTACTCCGGCAAGGAGTTCAACCAGGTCGAGATCAAGCCTGAGATGGTTGGTCACTACCTGGCTGAGTTCTCTATCTCATAGTGCGTTTTCTACCGTCTACACAAAGAAAATACCACTGACCCTTCCTCTAGCAAGCCTGTCAAGCACGGTAGACCCGGTATTGGTGCCACTCACTCTTCTCGATTCATTCCCCTCAAGTAAGAAGGTTGCGGTCTCGGGTGGTTTCTGCATTCACGGACATTATGGGCGAAAAGGACTGGTTCTGATAGATGGGCAAAGCATCTATCAAAATTACTGATGACAATGGGTACCATGATAGTACAATAAAGGAGCATTGTCCGCTTGATGACTACCCTTGACTCTCCTTGACAACCGCTCATACTTTGATGAATTATGCCGACGCTTCTACAAATCATAATCGAAAGGCACTCCCTAGCCTGCTCAACCTGCAGATATAACAGTTTTAGTGCTCCGTGACGTCATGTTTTTTGGTGGCCTTAAGACCTATTGCGCGAGTCTATCTTGTAAAACAATCTTTTGATCTGCGCTCTGAACTTGGCCCCCGTGCCGCCCGCGCCGCATAGTGCACAAGGATATTTTTTCTTCGCATTGTAGTGAATGAAGATTTCTTCGCCTGCTTCAACAACCCGACGGATCGTTACTGTCATTGACCAGGGGCTTGTTCCTCTAATCGTATACTGTGCCTGTGCACATTCCTTGCAAGCATGGTTGAAGCATGAGGCAAACAGATAGATGAAAGCTCTTCCCGGTTGGTCCTGGAAAGCGTATTTATCTTTGAGCTTACGGAGCCGATTCACGTGTCTGCCATCTCCTAGGGTGGGCCACAAGGCGCGATCCGTTCGTATTTTGCGCAAGGGGGGCAAAAGTCTGTGCCAGCTCCTCGCGTTTCTGTGCCGCTAAAGCATTCTATACTGCAACTGGATCCTTCAAATCGACAACAAGTCTTGGTTGTTCTGCATAGACAATAATGTTTCGAGGCTGCAGATTACGAAGGGCAAAGACTCCAAAGCCGCGTTCGGTGCGTGTTGAGCGAATTTCAACTGCGTCCCCGACTTCACGAGATTCCGTTTCCGGGGTCGATGGACGGTCACTTGGATCTCCTGAACCGTCCGGTGGTAGGGTTGTCGTGAGATCTTGTACAGAATATTAGCTTGCGAAATTCAACGGGACTCCAGCAGCGAGACTTGTGGTTGCGGGGTGAGAAAAGCAGGAAGATATCAGGCAGTATCAACTCGGGGGGGGGGGGGGGTAAACCAGGTCTCTTTTTCACATTTTCCTGAGACCTGGGCTTGATGTAGCGAGGACCGTGACATAACGCCGGATAGTAGAGCACTGACGGAGAATTGGGGCGTGTACGAGGTTTGGCAGCATGCATACCTGACTCATTTCCATTCACATTTTCCTCCGCTTGGGTCGATGCCACGACCTTCTGCAGATTGGATGGCGAATTTGGGATGGCTGGGTCTTCGGTGGGTTGTTCTTTGGGAGATAGCCGTGAACGCATGCGTCCTGACTTTGCTGTGAGCATCGTTTCACGGGTTGGCGGTGTTATTTACCTCTCAGCTTTGTAACCCAGTTGTGTCTACCGGCCGCCATGTTGCTAGTTTTCTGTTGGGGATAAATGCTGAATCGGAAGAAGACTGCTAAGGTCCAAGACGAATGATGACGATGATCGATGTTAGTGAGTTGTGGAGAGGATAGAAGAAGAGGATGGCAAAGAGTAGAGAGTTGAGACCACTGCTCTACCTGCCTATTCACGAATGGATGATGCCTGCCCGCCCAATTAATTGAGACGTATCAAGTATCCTTAAAGATAAGTAACTACTAGGTACCTACCTACCTAAGGTAAGGCACCTTACTTGAGGGGATGGTGTTGGCAAGTCGAAGGTGTGAATGAGCACTTTGAGAACAACGAGGGAAACTTGCTTGGAAGGGACTAGGTAAGGTGCCTAAGTAGAGGCAGATTCACAACGAACCTTCTAAAAACTCATTAAAAAATGAATTCATGGATCTGATTCACGTCTAGTGTACAGTGCTATTCCTGCTTCTGGGCCAACTTGGCCGCTTTTCGCTCCTCCTCCTTGAGGTGCTGTTGTCGGTAGTGCTCAACAACGTAGTCCATGTTCGCCAGATGACCAGCAACATTGTTCCGAGGAGCATACGAGGTCATTGCCCTGGTGATCTAATTAGCAGTCGTTCTTTCGAGAGTTACTACCTGTCATTCGAGGGAAAGTATCCTCCATCGATTAATGGCAAGTGGTGTGAGGTGCACGAACTCGGGGTAGGCGACATCAACGAATCGGTGCTTGTTGCCGCCGTTCTCGAAAAGGTTCCGGTCATAACCAGCCTGCTCCATGGCCTTGGTGTGAAGAGCATTAATATCCTCCCAGTCCTTGCCGCGCGAAGTGTACTTGTCGATGAAGCTGAGAAGTGAAGATTGTTCACCCTCCTTGGGAACGAACTGGTAGACGAGAACCGAGCCAAAGAACCCGCCGACAGCGAGGAGAGATCCGGTCTGGGGAAAACAATCAGTATTCCGTATTCAATTGAGGCCATTCGAGGGTCTTGGTGGGCGGCCTGGAGTCCATAGTTTAGGCTCTTGTAACGTACGCTGAACGACTCGTTAACTTCGGGGGCCTTGTGGTGGGTATGGGCGTCGGAGGCGTAGGTTCGTGCTGTCCTTTGTAGCTGTCTAGCCACGCCAGCTACCCTCTGTCGTGCGACAAACATGTTGGTCGGGTTTGGACGGTGTTCAATTGAGCGATTGATCGTGAGGCTCTCGTGGGAAGAAGCCGCACCCAGGTCTACCAAGTGAGGTTGTCGCCGGTCCGAGTGTGTTTACGTAATGTAGGTATTCAGTTAGCCAATCAGGTTGCAGTTGTTTACCATTTATTCCCCACAGCTATTTCAGCATGACAGAGTTAGAGACGACAGAAATCATATAATTACGGCAGCTTTCGATATAGAAATCGATTGGTTCTTGATGGGTTGATGGGGAATTATAGTTGGAGAAACCCATTGATGTTCCTGTATTCTCTGATGTACGTCCATTTGCATACAGGTGGCATGTCCACATCCTATCAGCATCTCATTGCGCTGTTGCTCTTAGAAGCCCAATTGGAAATATCGAGACTGCATAAACTACCTAGATACGAAAAGAAAGACGGAAGTTGGAACAATGTATACACCAGCCTGAAAAACTGACAGTCATAGAGCTTATACCTGACTACGGAATGCTAGAATGCATCCATATCAACTAATACTTTTATCTCACTCTTAAGCAATCCTACCCTAGAGCTACAGCACTTCTTCATTTCAAGCTATTCATGGTGGTAAGATACGTGCCAACCAGCGTTTTACTGAAGTCAAATTCCGACTGTCTTATATATGTGTGATAGGGGTTATGTGGTCTTACTCAGAGTGCTATCGAAGGTACTATTATAGCTAGGCGGCTGTCACTTGATTTACGAATAATGTTGATCAACTTATGTGTTAGTTTGAACCTGAACTCAGTTGTAAAATTGGAGTTCAACGTTGTGAACAACACTGACTCCCGACCTTTGAACCTGCGAATACTGATGTCACTTCTCCTTTATCTGTATCCATGAGCCATCATCGATACCATACTAGCGAGTCCCGCCTATTCAGGATTAGGTGGCTATAACCTAGCCATCTGCATTCCCAAAACTTCCAAAATGGAATGCAAGATTACTTTTTCTCGATCGAATGCTTGGAGAAAAATCACAACAAACAGTTCAACTGTCCTCAAAGATATGATGAGATAAAAACCGAAACCTGTTCAGAGAAGTGGCTGGAGCTATTACAAGGTTTATTAGTAGGATCGACGTGGCTAATCCCCAAAGTACTGTAGGCATTGTGCCTTGTAACTATGGCATTATGTGATGATTGGACAGTGACGTGAAGAGCTTCTAGCTTTCGAGGTTAAAATTTCCGGCATGGCGCTGCCGTGGTCTGTCCTATCGAGATACAAGGTTCAACGCTGACGAGACTGACGATTGAACTTACATGAATCAAACTCAGCAAAGAGCTTATCCCCCGCCATATAGCAACTGCCGTTGAAAGTCTCTCGATATCAACCCTGGGCCAATTCGAGGTCACCGTGAGTTGTCACTCAATGAGTTGAATGGAGCCAGCGAAGCGGTCATGAATGTTCTCCGAAATCCTAGCGGTTGATATGGAGCTCTGCTCCTCCAATCCGCCCACAACAAGCTCATATGGCCACTCAACAGTATCCGGGGAGACCAATTGGGACAAAAGTCAATGAGGATGGCCGGTCTAGATCATGACGGAAGAGGTGCAACACAGATGTGGCGCCTTGGTCAAGATGACACTCCAATGCTTTGGCTTCATGCAGGACCAAGTCATGGTTATGAGTGACCATCATCCATGATAAGATGTAATGAATTTATTGCATTTCCTGATAGCAGAAGGTGATGCCCTTGAAGACGGATACTGGCAGATACTGGAGACCTTGATTAAGTGTGCATCAGGTATATGCATCAGCTGAGAGCCACGTTCTTTTGTGCAACATGATCGAGATTGCTATTGCATAATGAGCGGAGATGTTGGGCCGGTGATTTACGTTGGAACGAAACCGATGGAAGCGATGGAGAATGCTGGTCGTTTGTTGGATGTTCACTTATTATAGAAGTACCGTATGTACGAACCTGCAGGCGGACGACTTCCCCCTGTCTCACGTAGATTATACATCATCCCGTAGCTTTGACAGGCAGCAAGGGGCAAAGATCCCGCAGCAAACCACACAACGACTTTATAAGCCGTCGTTTTTTGAACAAAATAAGATGCACAGTCTTGCCCACGACGTCATGATGAGCCATGACGTGAAAATGGTGATACAACTTCCCTGATCAGGTCATCTTTGATAAGACATCATGAAATACCATGTGATAGAAGGGAAAAGGAACCCTGGCTAGCCTGGGTTGGCTGGCCATGCGTGTAAGAGGCAAAAGCTCATCTAGAATACTACGCTTGGGGTGCGCGCCAAGTTTAGCTATAGCGGATCGTTCTTGACTATACCTATCAGAGACTTTCCCCGCGATAAAAGACCCCAGGAATGGAGTCAAGAGAGGGAAAAGACAAGACACTCTGAGACGCGTGTCGTCCTATCCAAAGCTGCAGACAAAACCGTGCCCTTTTTGCGTCTACTTCCTAGGTAATATCGCAATAAAGTGCCTCATTGTGATTGCATATCCTTGCAGTAGCTTCAGAGCCAAGGTTACTTCCGTATCATCCCTTGCAAAATATTAGTCAAGTCTCTATTTGCCTTTGGATGTTCGCAGACAGTGCGGGGAAGCTCTTTTTGCTGGTCACGGATGCATCGTTCCCTCTTGGTTATTGGTAGGAGATGACACATGGCACACGCTTTCAGAAAATAAAAAAGTCTGGGCTCTGCGAGAGGCCTTTTATCCTATCAACCCACAATCTCTGGGCTGCCAATTTCTTCTCTCGGCCACTCCCCGTTCGTTGAACGAACTGAGGCCAGACGATTAATGCTGAGCTGGCGCTGGCTACCTAGGTATTCAACGCACACCCTTTCGGTCCCCAACGGCCTTACTTGTCTGCTAATAACAAGTACTTAGTTTGTACTTCCCCCAATTCTGTTCCTAGTATTCCCTTGAGGGGATAGACAGTCATATGATGGCGTTCTATGGTCACACACATACTCCCTCCGATTTGTTTCCCCTCTCATTGTCTAATTCATACACACACATCACCATCGGCTTGTCTGGATGTTTCTATCTCCGTTTTTGAACAAAACCTAAATTTATTATTCCAACCACTACTACCTTCCCTGTGTGCGTCATGCAAATGTCACTCATGGCCTTTCCACCCCGAGACTTTTAGTTGAATCTCACGGAAGATTTACGAAAGGTTAAAAAGGGCCCTAGAGCCCCCTGGAATACCGTTACTGTTTCTCTGTTTGTTTGGTTGGATAGAATACCTCTTCGACATACCTTTTACCTATGCCTGAGATACGTCCAAGCCTCCTTCAACAATATATACAACAACAACCACCACAGCTGCGCCTCTGCATGCTTACGTTGTCGATACACAACCAGGCCTCGCCATATCTGTGCTAGAGGACTAAATACCCAGGCTTTTCTCATTGAATTTGGTCTTTTAAGCTTCAGGGCTATCTATCTATCAGCCGCCCTTCTGCAACTAACCTTTCCATATCCCAACGCTTTCACATATCACCCTTGCATCCTTTCATACTACAAGTACAGTTTACTTACCTACATACTTTCACTGCATACCATTCCCTACATATTCATCGTACAACCACAACATCAGCAACATGTGCCATACCGTAATTGCCCAGCGGATGTGCAAGGATTGTCGCCATAGCCTTGGTGAGACGGTTATCGACTTCACCCGCTGCGCTCGTAAATGCTCGAGCCCGTTCTACTGCCTCACCCCTGAGCCTCAAATGGAGCTATGTAACCTGTGTGCCGCGACGGCAACACTCTCTACACCGGTACTCGCACAACATGCTCTCGAGGACTCTACCACTGCAGCAGCATCGGCTGGGACAAGACTCTACGATCATTCAATCGCAAAGGCAGCGACCTATCCAGGACCTGGAGTGGTTAGTCCTGCTGCGGCTCACTAAAATGTCTCCATGGACCACCTCGACGGTGGTGTTTGCTACGATATCGACGTCTACGGATTTTTTTTTTCATGTAAGATCTCCAGGGAAATTGAAACGACGAAACGAAATCCGACAAAAATAGTCAGTGTATTTGGGAATGGACATGGGCACGACACGGGCAACCGACACAGGATCATAGGCGCATGAGGACGGACAGCATTCATCGATGCTTTACTTGCTTTCACTTCATTTCATATAATTTACCTCTACATACTTGATATCATATGCAGTATCATGTAGGCACAGAACCCCGGTGAGGACCACTCCGTTGGTATGAGATGGAATCCCAGGACTGGTCGATGCTACCAAACTCAGAGCTTGGGCAAGGGTGTACAGAAGAATCACAATCGTTGATAGCAACTTGCTGAGTAAAGCAGGCAGAATACAATAAAAAAAAACTTGATCTGGAAAACTGTTCATCTCACCCCTCACTGCGAATTCGAATTCGGTCGGTTATAGCTAAACGCCATCAAGCCCCTGTTCTGCGGGTGAGCGGGCGGGTGTCCGGCTACTGTTCCGTCCCGCTATTAGATCACTTATCGAATGTGAGATAAGGTCAGGTACAAAAGTGAGACTATTGAATGGACCTTTCATGTCGTCTTCATTAGTAGGTTGGTTCATTCCAACCTCATATCCAATTTACCCGAGTACAAAGCCAGTCGTTTAGCTTCCAATTCGCGCAAGCTCAGCTCTCTTGGGTGCAAGAAGTGCAAATGCATGTATGTACGTGTATGTGTGTCCTGAAACAATGAACTGATCAACAACTGCACTTTCATCGAGATACACTAACAAACACGCAGGGAACAACAGCCCCTCCCTCAGTCACAGACCATCACAAACCGCAATCACAGTCACTCACACACGCGCTCAATTATAAGACAAGCCATCTGTTGCACCAAATACACAAAATCGTCCTCATGACTCGGAAAGGAAATTTGGTCGTAAGGGGAGGGCTATCTGAGTTCCCTCATAGAGTGGATTACAAGTATTAAGGGGCATTACGCGTCGAAACCTCGAGGCAAACAAATAATTGCTACTGCCCATCCTGCATCGCGACGAGCTGTGAAATCAGTTGTTGGCAAAAGGCAGTGACCACACCACCCGGGGCTACGGTTCACGGACTAGACCTGAGACCAGAGCTGGAGACCCAGTTGCAGCTGGCTGGCAGTATTTCAAGGGTGTCTATATTCATCCAATCCATGCAAGCGCAAACGGACTTTTTAACTGCAGCCTTGGTTTTCTCCAACAACGATCCTTCCTTCATTGACCTTATGGCACGACTGTCTGCATCAACGGAGCCTTCTTCCCCAACACTATTCACTTACCTTACTCTCCCTGTGTGATTGAAGCCTCTTTTTAAACGTCGTCGCCATGGCTTTAACAAAGTTTGCATATCCACCACCAGTTCCGGTTACAGCCTCCCCGCGACTTGAACCACCATCCTTGGCTTGCAAACACATCTACCAAAAGCACATCAATAATCCAATACCGGCTATGAGTACTCTGTACAGTGTTATTGATAGGGCCAACAAAGCGGGCCTCATCTATGTCCACTCACGTCTTTGGAAGTTGTTTATCGATGGTATTGACGAAGTTGTGGGATATGTCCGAGAAGAGGACTGGGACAATATTAAATGGAACTCGAAATGGTTCCGGCTCGAACTCATTAACTCTAAAGCCTGGGAAGTTCGGCGAATAACCATTCTGAGAGCTAGAAACTCCGTTTTCGCTGGAGGGCGCCTCCGTACTCCCACTTCTGCAGAAGCTTGCACCATTGCGTTTCAGAAGCTCTTAAACGACAACAAAGACAAGTTCCCTGCCTTCCATCAATGGATGGCGACAAGCGAGGCAGCTCAAGAATATTCCCCGTTACACCTGGCTGAGCCGGGAGACAACAACTTTCCCCTGCGCATTCCGTTGCCATTACGGGGGGTTCTGGGGGTCCTGACAGTGGGCGTGCATCTCAACGTCTACAGAACAAAAGAGGAAGATGGCAAGGAAATTATTGATCAAATATGGGTCTCGCTTCGTTCGAAAGACCTCAATTACAGCTATCCTGGGATGCTGGATCAGATCGTCGCTGGCGGCTCGGATCCCAGTGACACAATCGATGGGTATCTAGCTCCTTGCAAGACGTTGGCGCGTGAGGCCAAAGAGGAGGCCGGGCTGACTGTCGACCTCCTCACTAGACAGGTGTTTTTTGAGGAGGAAGTCGGGGTCGAGGAAAGAGACGACAACACAAAGAAGCCTATACTTGTTGGAACAGTGGAGAGAGTTTCTTCCATTTCCTTTTTTGACCTCAAAGACAAGAGCGCGGGTGATCTTTATATCAATCACCTCGAGCCCGGCCTGCGATTCGTCTACGATCTCAAGATCACGAACCCAAACTTTCGACCCAAGAAAATGGAGAGCGGGATCGAGAGTTTTGAAGCCATGGGAGTACATCAAGTTGTGGAAAGCCTGAGCACTAATCAATGGAAGCCTAACTGCGGACTGGTGATGCTGGACTTTCTGGTACGCCATGGGCTCGTCACCAAAGAGAACGAGACCCGATTCGAGCGTATCAAGCACGACCTGCACCGACCACTAGGATTCCAATTCACGACAGAGTTGCACAAAGTCACTAGAGGGTGGTAGGGGCTTGGTTAAGGTGATCGAGGAGGGCTGCATGAAATTCAAATGGTGCGGTGAAAGACGGAAAACAAAAAGTTGAATTGTATTCGTAGGGATAAGCTAGGCCTAGATACTATAGTATAACATCTTTGGTTCTACCGATGCACTTGCTATGCCCTCCTCATCCTCTAATGTTTACCTCCTCAGACAGTCGATTCTTCTGCAAGCCTTGGCAAATCGCCGAAACCGTGTACCTCGAGCTCTTTGCCTTGGATCTTGACCGGAGGCGCAGGTAGAAGGGTGAAACAGATGCGACAAACTTCAGTCCCCGTATTCTTCCAAGCATGGTTGGTACCTCTCTGGATAATAATGTCGCCCTTACGGAAGCTTTTTGTGGCTCCATTATCGAGGACACAGTCAATCTCGCCCTCAACGACAATGCCATAGTCCACACTGGCAGTTCGATGCATGACAGCAGGGAAGCCAGGCCAGAAATCGACAACTCGGAGGACAGAACCAGAAGCTGGAGCAAGGTTCTTCTCGGCGGGATTTTCTCTGTACGACTTGAGGTCGTTGTCACCTGTCAGAGTGTTTGTGCTGTCCTCGTTCACATATGAGACGTGAGTCGTGAAGCCGCCGTTGCGGTTCTCCTGGACTTGCACGGGGACAGTTTCATCCCAAATTGCGTTCCCGTTGGCATCATGGGTAGTGATGAATCGCTTGACGGGAGGAAGGGGTTTGGCTTTAGAAGACATCTTGGGGAGAAATTTATTGTTGAGTTTTTGGTGTGTTGGTTGTGTTGACGTTTTGAATTGTTTTGATAGGTTGGGTCTTTTGCTTATTTGTCTGCTTGGTTGATACTGATGATGGTCTGCATGGCAAGAGAAACGCTTGTTTCTTTATATTTTGATTTGGTTCTATGGCGATGAGTACACTTCTAAGCAAATAGTATGAGAGGGCATGATTCATTGAGGAGTACGATCTTGCACGGTCAGTTTCTATGGTTGAATTAGCCAATTGAACTTCAGCTTTGCTACTCTCTCCATGGGTTGCTGCTGCAAAGTACAGGTCAGCGTTGCGCAAGTCAATCCCATCTTGAAGCTTTGAAATCTCGCTGTTCCGTGGAGTTTCTGTTCAGTATTGGTGTTGGAACAAGATTGGTAAGCACCCCAAATATTTTAACAGGGGTTTGCTGTATCGGCGACAAATCTCATCTCCACTGAACCAACCTCTCACTCCACAAATCAAAACTAGGTCGATAATGGTCCTTGTCTGAACTCCATGTGTTTTCGTTTGTCACGCAGAGACTCCGTGGAAACACCGCGTGCATAGAAATTAGTGTCGAATAATCTCCCCATCGCTTGTGTTTGGTGACAAGCCAAGAAATTCAAGGCTGAAACACAACGGCCAACGACAGAGCGAGCATATGAATACCAAAGACCGGCTACTGTGTTCTAGGCCATGGCCATCAATTAAAATTATATATTTCGAGCCTGTGATGAATTCAGGATGAATAGCCATTGCTTTGGGGCAGCTGTGACACGGCAGCCAATTATGGAGAGAATGGCTAATTCCGCGAGATATCATCTGGCGGTAATAGTTTCCGCCCCAGTAAAGACCTCATCTTACTGTCACTCTTGCCCTCATTCAAACACCGTCTCATAAAATTAGCGAATCCTACCTGCATCGCCGTTTTCCCAAGCCTGGTAGGCTATGCTGTGTAAAGGCTAGTCGGTAAGACGATAACGCCCTCATAGGGCTAGTTCCTGATCCCCGTACATGTATGATTTACCCAAGAATTTCCCACGCCTTACAATGGGCTCAAGCAGATTCGAACTTCTATGGCCATTGGTCCTGGGACTTGACTTGCTTTAAGCAATAGGCAACCTGCCACTCACCGAGAGGCTTGCTATCCATGGTTAATCCATGTAAAAAGGTCACAGAAGCCCACACTACTCGGCACGGGGCGCTTCTACCACTCTGTCGGCGGTGAATCGAATGCAATGTCGGTGTACAATCGGATGTAGCATTGTCGATGAAACTGGATGCATAATTGACACTGAAAATGACCGACAAGAACGGGTCATGAGAATTGCGATTAAGCTTAGCATAGCCAACCTCTGGCTCTAACTAGCAAGCTCAAGTCGACGCCTTTGAACCCCTTTGGTGTCCGGAGCCACATGCTATTTTAGGCCATCTGTGCGAGGACCACCACCAGTCTAGCCAGTTCGGCAATTTGCGTCAAAAGCCAGGCAAATAAACGGAAATCACGGGAAACTACGCCAGATTCCAGCAGCCAATTATGGGTAAGGGTGGGGGGCTGACTTAGAAAGTGCGCTGTAAGCCGTTGCCCTGTTGCCGTTAGGTTCTCAAGGTACTCTGTCGTACAGCGCAGGTACTGATCTAAGACTATCGCTCATATGGAGAAAGACAGTGCTAGCTTCCCTCTGGTTGTTTCTAATTATCTTGGATTGCAGGGGAACCGCATCATCGGCACAAGATCATCATCACTTGTGGTTGCGGAGGTGGCTTGCGCTTAAAAACCAGACTTTCTTGGCCTGACGATGTGGATGAAAACGATGTAAATTGAATTGCTATGTGCTGGCTTACCCTGACCAAAAACAGAGCGACTCTGGGGCACAGCGTATGGTCTCCTACAGGTGCATACAATAGTCTCCCTCATCTAACCTACTCTGTATTGAGATACCCATACACGATTGAGAAGCTAGTTCGAGAACACAGCAGCTACATGCATGAGGTGAAGTCGGCCGGAACAACGCAACACAATGCGAATGTACTGGATAAGGAAGTTCAGAAAACACAATAGATTTAAGAGTAACCTAGATGTGAACTTCTATAGCTGTTAACTCTAACCCTCGCTGGCACAAGTATTACCACCTTCTTATCATTCTCTAAATGCTCTTCAGATGTGTATTGCCTTGTCCTATGACATTAAACTTCGGAACTTAATGATCTCCAGTTTGATTATTTTGAGAAGGTATTCTTTTAGTAATAGCATGCGCTTTGATAATTACCCCATAGCATGGTCTTTTGTATCATAAAGGCCCATCTGCATAAGCCCTGGTATAAGCGGCCTGCTGTGATTGTATGTGACTTACAGAAGGGGATCGAGACCGATCTAGCACTAAGCTGCATATCGAATAGTTCTACGTTTCTATATTTACTTGATACTATATACTGGGCGAGTGATTACGTGAATGTGTGCTAGAGATTTAAGTATATATTTATATCTTTTTTTATACGTAGCTCTTTTGATTGAAGCATATTATCATGGGAGTGTCCGCCCTCTTGTAACTTAGAAATTAATAGCTCAACTTGAGATGAGTTGTAGCACAGGGAGTATATCGCATCTACTCATGTGCTGGTAATGTCTTTGGCAACCTGGTATTATAATGTTGTCGGTTCTGTCTTTAGCGCGAAGTATTGTCTATGGTGAGTTTCTTATATGTACTCTACAGTTCTACCCTATTTATACTCTTAAATATGGCTGTGTGCTAATTCTGCCTTTATCGTCTCGGCAATGTATTGTTTAACTACCTCTATCCGTAATACTAGTATGCTGTTGGTCTTGTCTTTAACTCCTAGTCAGTCTCTATTCTGCGCAAGAGATTATATACTTAATCTTATGAAGTATTAAGTTGCATGACGTTGTTGGCTCTGTCCTGAGTAACCTGGTATATTGACTGTATGTTTATCTTGAGTTATCCTTTTTCGTAGTAGTATCCTCCTGTTGAACCATGTTGAATGTTTACGAGATGCTTGTTTGGAAATAATCACATTTGCCCCCGCGCATACAAGAAATCACCTTGTGTCTAAAAGAAATGGCAAAGAAACACGTATAAAGGCGACAAGATTCCCAATTGAATGGTACCTATCATCCTGAATACCATTTCACTCAAACGCTTCAACTCCCATCACTATCAAGCATCAACCAAAGTCACTTCAACATGAGGTTCACCAGCACCCTCATTGGCCTCCTGGCTTACTGTGCTGTTGGAGGTCACCCATTACCATCCAGTTCAGACACGCCCGCTGAGCTCAGCAGCCGTGATGAGAAAATGTTAGAGAAACGAGCCTGCGACAACGGAAAGGATCAATACGGCTGTAGTAAAGGATGGTGCTGGAAGAGGTGCAGCTTCACTAGTGGCCCATGGTGGTGCTGGGCCAAATGGAAGTGACTACAAGAAGGCCTTTGTTGGTGAAGCAGACTGTGTCCCAGGGCAATTGTGACGGTTGTGGATGCAGCTGCTGATAAGGTTGGAGAACTGTTGCCGATTTACAAGAAGCACGAGATTAGGAAATAAACTTTGTCTATAACGTGGACTTGGAGAACAGAATGCTCGAAATCTGCCTAGTGGTGACAAGTCAGTGGCTAGATTGCCTAGTAAGTACTGTAGGGACGGTACTGTCAGCGGACATAGGGCTACACAAGTCCGACGCGGAGGAAAACTGAGCCTTCTCTTGACCATGAAAGTTGAGTAAGTTGGCCGAGTTGGGGGCTTCAAAAGGCTGAGCAAATGCTAACAATGGAACCTAGCAATTTGCAACTCACCAGGCTCAAATCTAAGCAGGGGTCAGTTCAGCTCGATGCGCTAAAGATCCTTCGCGCCAATGACTGCTTGTCAACAACGCCACTAGGCGCAGGGATCTTACTAGACTGAGCAGGGGCTATGATCTCGAGCAGAGTCCCTGAGCTGTGGCAATTGGATCTTGCTTAGTGCCGTCAAGTTCCCTGCCACACCCCAACACCACATGTACTTGGGCGGTGCGCCCAATGTACCTCATGGACGGTGTGTCGATGGCCTATGAGCCTTCTCGGGGCCAAAATGGCACAGGCGCAGGAGAGACAAAACCCTGCGTCGTTGCACCTTTTCCTTTTTGTCAAATACATCTTGTCGCTGTGGTGCGAGTTGGTTGCTCTAAGTCAGTTGAATTGCTTCATATCGCGGGGCACAAACTCACTTATACAATAAGAAATACCATACCTACGAATTCAAAATCCTCTCACCCATAGGTCTGAAGAAAACAGGCAACCATCAAGGAGAAGGCCCAGAAAGAGAACCGAGGTTCCAACACCACCTGAAGACGCCTTCGACCGAAAACCGATTTGAAGTACGCCAATATCACTAAACCATGATGCATCGCTCTGCTCTCCTTGCTCTAGGAGCTTTCAGCTCAACCGCCACCGCTGCTTGGCTAAAGTCGAACCAAGAGAGATCATGGGAACCTCCTCGACAGACTGGTGTCTATGGAGAGGACGCTGAGTTGGGCCAGATTGGCATGGGATGGTCACCAGTACCAACCGGTGCCCCCAAACTTGCTGGTGCCATGGACATGGGATTTGCATTAGGCAAACGAGATGAAACAGACAACACCTGTGGTTACAATACGTTAGGAAGTGAGTCTATCCCTAAACGTGTTTCCCTGTGAAGGCGTAGACATAGCGATGCGCAGGCTAACCCATGAGCTGGATTTGCAATTATTTGATCACTAACACGACTTCTCATAGATTCGTTCACTTGCACAAACACCTTATCCGCCACTTGCACTTTTTCAGACGGTTATATTGGCTGTTGTGATACTGCAAGATCTTGTAACTCGGTCAAGACAACTTGCATTCCCTACTCCCGATCTCGTGAGGATTGTGCATCTCTCACAGACTTTCATACTCTCTGCTGGTACGTACCTATATCATGTTCAAAACAATAGCCGGGCCAAAGGATCTGTTATTAACCTGGTATTAGTGGTAACCGTGATCTTCCAAGTTGCTTTGAGTGGGTTGCGACCAAAGGTACCGACGAGTTCACATTGTTCGACTGCGCCGCCGGTAATGGCACTTCTGCCCTCCTTTTATCCGACCCTTTGGCTCTTACTTCGACCTCAGAGGATGTCTCATCCACCATCGATAATCCATCCACGACCACCGACAACGGATCTTCCACAACGAGCGATGCCGCGGCAACCTCCACAAGTTCTGATAGCAGCGGTGGCGGTAGCAGTACGAATGTTGGTGCCATTGCTGGTGGTACTGTTGGTGGTGTCGCGGCTCTGGCTCTCGTTGGCCTCGCTGGTTTCCTTCTCTTCCGCCGTCGCAATAAGACAACTCCTGCTGCCCCCAATGATGGCACACAAAACCAGCCTCCCATGGCTCAAGGACCCCAGAGTCCAGGACCTAGCTTCGTTCCTTCGTCACCTTCCAACGCTGCGTATCCGTCAGGAGTACCCTCAAACTTCCAGGGCGGTTATCAGCAGGCGTACGATCCTTCACTGGCAGCTCCCTACGGCCAACCTCAAGGATATCAACAACCAGGCTACAGTGGCTATTCTCCTCAACCCCAGAATTTCCAGGGCCGGTATCCCCAACAAGGATTTGCCCAGCAAAGCCAGTATCCTTCACAATACGGCGTTGGTGGCTACGGAGCTCCTTCTACATCACCCCCCCCTCATATGACACCCAGCCCGGGTCCCAACAAGGACGGCGTCGACAACACTCCTCAACAGCATGTCCAAGAGCTACCTGCTGTTCAACCTCTTGGAAACGAGGGTAATCGAGCTGAGTTGAGCTAGGGGTGGCTTTAATGGTTCATAGGAGTACTGGTAGTTTCATTCTGGAAGAGTGAGGGTTGATCAAGATAGCTGAGCTTTTGCAAAGACAAAGAACTTCAGACTTGGAGGAATTTGCATAATTGTGTGTTTTGGTACATTCCTGTTCACGCAACGACCTATTAGTTTACGAATTTAAATATGTGATAATGCCTAAAACGGACTCGTATACCAATTATCATGACGGGTACATGCGTATCATTAGTTATGATTCTGACCACTAATTGCTGTCATTCCTTGAGACCGCTGCAGAGCTGACGTCTTATGCACGGCCGTTAGACTCCATTTTCTCTCCAACCGTCTTGTTCCACCATTCTCCCCAATCAAGTACCTTTCGACCAAGCCTCGCCTCCTCAGCTGCAAAGACCATAGCATGGCTACGCAACACTTCATCAAGAGTACATCCAATGAACTCATTCTGTGCCCGAGGTGCCTCCCATCCATGGTTCTTGACACGATCACATGCCATGACAAACTGACGTGTAAGACCTAGGTCTCCACCACCATGACCAAGATCTTCAACTCGAGGGGTGTATGTCTTTACCTCGCCTGTGTTGAAATCTTCAACAACGATGCGACGTGAGTCGGCATGGACCTCGCCATGCTCCCCGTAAAAGTTGGAATAGCGCTCGCAGATCTTGGTCGTTTGGGCGACCATGTGCAGAGTAGCCGTCTTTGCGGGCTTGGTGGACTCAGGCCAGGTGATGGTGACGAACTGATCGTCGCAGACGTTGTTGTCAGCTTCGAAGACACAACGGCCAAACCAGTTACGGGACTGGACCTCGGAACTGGGTGTGAACTCGTCATAATCTTGCTCCAGAGCCTTTGTCAAAATCTCCTCCTTCTTTTCCTGGGAGGGATAGTCTTCAATATCGTGGACGACGATACTGACAGGCCATCTTGTGTTGCCAGCCTGCAGACCCTTGAGTTTGGGGCCGAGGTAAACGTTCTTTGCAGAGAATTTGCAGCCTTCGTCTCCAAGGGGGCACTTCATACAGTTTGTAGCTGATCCTGCGGCCTTGGGCTTACGGCTTTTCTTGAAGAGATGAAGGTTTCCAGCAGATGAGACTGTGTCAGGAAGATGTGGTTCGCCATGGCCTGCTTTTTCAGGGGAACAGAGAAGCCAGAGCAACAAGTCGATATCGTGACAGCTCTTTGTCAACAGTGATGGGGCGGTAGTGTTCTCGTTACGCCAGTTCCCCCTGACGTAGGAATGTGTGAAATGCCACCAGCCTGTTGGTACGCCAGTCAGTTACATACCAAGATATTACATTGTGTAAACGAGGAGATGTCTTTAAATTTAGCGTAAGGTATACTCACCTACTGGCTCTGTATGGACGGCGCTTGATATTTCGCCGATGATGCGATCCTCAATAAGAAGCTTGCGGAGCATGATGTTGTGAGGACTGTAGCGCAGCACATGGCCAATCGAAAAGATTCTGGATGACTGATAGGGCTGCATGGCCTCATAAATGTCGATGCAATCTTGAAGAGAACATGCCAGAGGTTTCTCACACATCATGTGTAGCTTAAGTGGTGCGAGACCAACGATGACCTCACAGTGCATCTCGTCAAGAACACAAACAAAGATTCCGTCAACGCCCGCTGGAACATTCTCTTCTCCAGAAGCAACTCTTCTTCGACGATCCTGCTCATATTCAAAAAACTCTCGCCAGTCATGGAACGATTGGCCTTCTCCAGGAGAACCGTCGCCCCAGATGTGAGCTCGGCCAAGGGACTCACGCTTGAACTTCAATGGCTCAGCAACAGCAGCGACGACGCCGCTAGACACGCTTTCGATTGCAGCAGCGTAGTTTTGACCTCGGGATCCAGCACCGATTATGAGAAAGCGTGGTGGTGTCACTGACATTTCAGGCTTCGGAGGGGGTTTCGGGACAAGAGCTTCTGGCTGTGGCTCGTTATGTCCATCTTGAACTGTAAGTTTTGATAACAGGTTCTTCAATTGGGACATGATGAAGTAATGATTATTATAAGTTAAAATAGTCAAAGTGGGTTAATACAAAATACTCGGGTCTTAAATGTGTTCAAGAGCGATAAGTTAAGTATCTGCCTTGAGGGCATCAACTTGGGGAGCAAGATACCTGTTACAATTCGTAGATGCCTTGCAGGCAACACAATGAACACGATTGTGGCACCAGAAAGCTTTCGATGAATAGTTAACAAAAGAAGTAGTGTGGTGCTGCACTAAGCATCCTTCAGTTGAGGCTGAAAGTCGTCTCTTTGTGGAATTGTTTTCGTACATCCTGTAGTTGGAGTTTACAACAGTGGCCAATGATGTAGCGGCCATTAATACACGCAACGTTTCAGCGCAGTGATGAACTGTAGGTATGCACTAACCGGAAGTTTAACGGGTTCTGAATGGGTCATTCCCCACTAGGTTGAATACTGATCTCATGAGAAAAGCCAGATTCCAACATCAACGTTACATTGCAACCACCCGAAACTTACAATAATGTCGGCAGTAGCAGAAGGACAGACTGACAACCAGCCTAAGAGCGCCAGCGATGATCCTCTTGTTTGGATTGACTGCGAGGTATGTGCTGTTACGTTGTACGAGGACTTCAACTCATATCGTCGACAGATGACTGGCCTGGATCAAGACAACGACGAAATCATCGAGATCTACTGTATTATCACTACAGGAAACCTCGAGATTCTTCATGAGGAGGGCTTTCATGCCATAATCCACTTTCCTCAGTCTCGTCTTGACCAGATGGATGAGTGGTGCACCAAGACACACGCAGACTCTGGTCTCACCGCTGCTGTTCTCGAATCCACAACTACACCAGAAGAGGCCGCAGACGCTCTTTACGAGTATATAACACGCTTCATTCCTGAGCGCAAGCGTGGTCTTCTTGCGGGTAACAGCGTGCATTGCGATAGGGCATTTCTGCGACGCGAACCCTACAAGCGGGTCATGAGACATCTGCATCACAGAATTCTCGATGTGAGTTCGATCAAGGAGGCTGCAAGGCGCTGGGCAGCCAAGAGGATTGTGAATAAGGTTCCCAATAAGAAAGGGCTGCACAAGGCGAGAGACGATATTTTGGAGAGCATCGAGGAGGCTAGGTACTACAGGGAGGTCATCTTCAGGCCCACATTTGACGTTGTACCAGCTAAGAACAAACCCAACAAGGGAAAATAATGGCTTAATTAATACCTTCTCATGAGCCAAGGTGAGTTCTGATTGGTAAATGCTCCTCTTGTCAAGGTGACTTTTTATGGTGTCATGACTGAGCTCCAAAGCTATGGTAGCTGTCTGCTTCATAACCTGGCCAGATGCAATACTCAAGCCCATCTCTAAGGGCTCAAAATATGCCATTGGAAAGCCTTTGGGAAGGATTTATTAGATGCTTGGGCACCATATACTTATAATAAGCTTATATCTCTGCTTTAATTACTGAACAGGAGCCATATTGTGTTCTCTGAGCTTCCATCATGGCTAGAACCGATCTCATATTTACGTGAGAATGCTGTCTTCCAACGAAACAAGACACACTGTGACAGACTGTGTTTGTACAACTGTATCAGTTTCTCTTCACAGTGCTAATTGTGCGGCCCCTCCATTAGCTCGAGTGATATCATTTCATTGAACCCCACCACATAGCTCCCTCAAGCTCCCCTCTTTTTGTCTCAGTCGCCTACCGCTATCTTCTGGTTCCTTCTCCTCTTCATAACCTCCTCAACGATCCTTCTTGAAATTGTAACTTCTTATCTACTTTTTCTGTCCTAAAGCTTGAATCCTTGATACTCAACTGAAACCAAGCAATCATGGGCGTGCAAACCGTTGAGTTCAAGCCCTTCCAGGACCAGAAGCCCGGAACGTATGTCTACCTACCTTGACGATCTTCTCTGCTGTGCTCCCCCACTACCCGGGAGCTGCCGAGGATGCACTCCTTATTTCTCTTTGACTTGAAACTCGAAACCTCAGAGTTCCAATCCTCGAGGAGCTCTGCTGACATATATTAATAGCTCTGGTCTTCGCAAAAAGGTCACCGTCTTTCAACAGCCTCACTACAGCGAGGCCTTCATCACCAGTATCCTGCTTTCCATTCCCGAAGGAGTTGAGGGTATGAAGCCAACCATCTACAACACGAGTCATGATCTGATTCATTGATAGGCTCTTTTCTCGTCATCGGTGGCGACGGTCGATACTGGAACCCTGAGGTTATTCAGCTTATTGCCAAGATTGGTGCCGCCTATGGTGTTAAGAAGCTTGTCATCGGTCACAACGGCATTCTTTCTACCCCTGCTGCCAGTCATGTCATCCGTCTGCGTAAGGCTACCGGAGGTATCCTTCTGACTGCTAGCCATAACCCCGGTGGTCAGTTTACTGCTCATTCTACTTCCCTTGAGCCAGCATCTAACAGCCAACAGGTCCCAAGAACGATTTTGGTATCAAGTACAACCTCGCCAACGGAGGCCCCGCTCCCGAATCCGTTACCAACAAGATCTTCGAATTCTCAAAGACTTTGACTTCATACAAGATTGCCGATATTCCGGATGTCGATATCTCCACTGTTGGTACTCATACCTATGGTGACCTCGAAGTCGAGGTTATCGACAGCACAGCCGACTACGTTGCTATGCTGAAGGATATCTTCGACTTCGATCTGATTAAGAAGTTCTTCTCCACACACCCCGACTTCAAGGTTCTATTCGATGGTCTCCACGGTGTCACCGGTCCTTATGGAAAGGCTATCTTTGAGCAGGAGCTTGGATTGAGTAATGCCACCCAGAACTGTGTGCCCAGCCCAGACTTCAACGGTGGCCATCCTGACCCTAACCTTACCTATGCCCACTCTCTGGTCGAAGTTGTTGACAAGAACAACATTCCCTTCGGTGCCGCTTCTGACGGTGATGGTGACCGAAACATGATCTACGGCGCCAATGCCTTTGTGTCTCCTGGTGACTCCCTGGCTATCATCGCTCACCACGCCAACCTTATTCCCTATTTCAAGAAGAACGGCGTCAACGGTCTCGCTCGCTCTATGCCCACCAGTGGTGCTGTTGACCTCGTTGCCAAGGCCCAAGGGCTTAACTGCTACGAAGTGCCTACCGGCTGGAAGTTCTTCTGTGCTCTCTTCGACGCCAAGAAGCTGTCTATCTGTGGCGAGGAGAGTTTCGGTACTGGTAGTGACCATATCCGTGAGAAAGATGGTCTATGGGCTGTCATTGCTTGGCTCAACATCATCGCCGGTGTTGGTGTTCAAAACCCGAGCGTCACCCCATCAATTAAAGAGATCCAGAAGGAATTCTGGGGCAAGTATGGACGTACTTTCTTCACCCGCTACGACTACGAGGATGTCGACTCGGAGGGCGCTGCCAAGGTTGTTGGCGAGCTAGAGAAGCTTGTTAATGACCCCAACTTTGTGGGCAGTACCATTGAGGGTTAGTGACTTTGAAAACTCGCCAGACAAACTAAACTAACTTATTTTCAGGTCGCAAGGTTACTAAGGCTGGCAACTTCTCCTACACTGACCTCGACGGCTCTGTCGCCTCCAAGCAGGGCTTGTATGCCGGCTTCTCTTCTGGTAGCCGAATTGTTGTCCGACTTTCCGGTACTGGTTCATCTGGAGCCACCATCCGCCTGTACATTGAGCAGCACACGAGCGATCCCTCGAAGTACGAACTTGACGCCCAAGATTTCCTCAAGGATGAGGTCAAGTTTGCCACTGAGCTTCTGAAGTTCAAGGAGCACGTTGGCCGTGACGAGCCCGATGTCAAGACCTAAGCGAGATGCATAAGTACCCACATTTGGAATGTGGAACAGAAGAGGTGGAGGCAAGCATAGGATAATTCTGGGTTTCTGAAATTGTTATTGCGTACAATGCTGACAAACTGAGCGTTCTTAAAACTACTACCTAAACAACTGGAAAATCGAGGATGTGTGCTAAAGAAAAGGGCGCAGTAGTATGAGTTATTGCGACAGCATAAAACATTGTCGATGTCATTGTTGGACATATTGGCCTGCCAATTGACCATGAAAGCAAGTGGTTGTGATGTATCGTACAATCTGGGGCCCGTGATTTCAACTTTATTATTAAAATAGAAAAATCGTCATTCGTAAATCGTCAAACTGTCATTTGTCTCAGGGACGCCGTCGCTAGAAAAACAGGGATCCAAGTAGAAGAAGGCTGCATGTATGGAACACGAAAAAAGCACAACAATTCACAGGAGAAATCATAAGTGTCGAGTTTGTGTCGTAAAGCGAGAAGACTGTAAACTCAGGTCTGAGTCGACTCTGTAGCCGTACTCTCGTCGATGAATGGAGAGGAGAGCTCTTTGAAACGCTTGGCCGCTGAAGGGTGTCAGATGGCGTATAATGACTATGAAGGATAACGAACCTTCTTCACTAACGAATCGAAGTTCGAAGGCTCCTGCGCGATTGATTCGTTGGTTTTGCTGTCGGTATTCCTGGCAAAAGACATAGAGCTGAATGTCAGCAAGGCGGACTCTGGTCTTGCTGACTCTCTTTATCCATTTCGGGGAGGCTGACTGATGTGTAACTGAAAATATTTATAAGTCCATTGCCTAGAAAGCAACCCAGGGAGTTGAGGCCGGCTTACTGAAAGCAGTCCAGACAGGACACTGGCGTAGGTCACCGTCCCAGACTGCAGCGTGAAGGCGAAGGCCTTTTGTCATATAGTCCTCATATACAATAAGAGAGTGCATGAAGCCATCATCAACGATTCGACTGCTACTATTAGCATGGCTGTATAGAGTATCAGATGTGATTCTTACGCCTGGAATAGTTTGCGTTCGCCCCAGAGAGTAAGGTCTTCAGTTGCAAGCTGTACTGTGAGACTATTTCTGGTCTTGAAAGACAGAAAACAACAGTACAGGAGAACCAATTCTAGGACATTAGCAACTGCGTCTAATGTAAATATCCACCATAAAACTTACCTTCCCATGTCATGAAGCAAAGATTTGCCCACATTTTGGCGCAGTGTTCGCTGGTACTCCAACGCCAGAACTGAAGACTGCTCCCGTTGCGTTCAACACATAGTTCATGCGCCCCACGAAGCGAAAACCATGGTGTTCCCATGTGAAAGGTTCGCAAGAGAAAGTAAGGGCATCTGTCTCGACTACTCTGATATACTATCAAGGTAATCTGGCGCTCATTGAAAGAACTAGCTTTGTCAATATGATGCTTATGTGCTATCAATGTCCTTGCCTTACCGCATAAAAAGGATTCTTGCGTCACTTGGCATTCGAATTTGACTCCAGGGAGCGTATGGACCATAGGCTTTCGAACTAGTGGTATGGTTAGAAATGTGCTTCACGATAATCATCGGTATTGAAAACTCACGACTGCTGATGCTTAAGCGGAGTCCGGGAGGGTAGGGGTAGAGAGAAGATTTTTTCAGCCCAATGGATATTCTATGTCAATAGTCAGAAGTGACCTGAGTTATCTTTTGGTAGCTCTGTACTAACAGATGCAATGCCGGAATCATCATCCAGTACGGAGTCAGGACGAATGGTTGAATTAAGACGGATGGGAGGGGGAGCTGTATGTGTTAGCACTAATGTGGCATGATCGGCTTTCGACTTACGAATGCCCCTGGCTTCCCTGAGCTGCATTAGTTGTAGTCGAGTGCATTCCATAGTGTTGAAATCAAAGTTAGGCGACCTTAGCATTGGTGAGCTGTGGACTTTTACAATTGTGAATAGGTACTGCAACTAACCTCAACAGTAACTCCCGTAACAGAGTCAGGAACCGATTATAGAGAATGAACCGCTGGGGCAGCGAAAGACCCCCGGCTTCTTGGGTCATGGAGTGATACATCTTTCGCCATCGATTCTCTTTGGTGAGAGTCCGATCTTCGTAATAGGTCGTAATATCTCGCAGGGATCTCGACAGACAAGGGAGAAGGATTTCGAGATAGTCAAGTACTACCGGAACTCGAGAGAAATGAATATTGGAGTACTCAGCCAGTTCGCGAAGTAGTTGCCCCGATATCCTAATCTCCTCCATCGTCATCAACAAATGGGTATGGGTTCCCTCCCCCAAGGCATTGCGAAGGCCTAAGAGTTGAACTGCGACACGATCCGCCCTCTCTGCCTCCAAACAACAACCTTGGAGCAAGTGTAGTTCAAGTTGGCCGCCTAGAACCATCTCCATTACGAGAGGCAGAAGGCGTATTAGGAGAGGGTGGTTATGTCATTACATAACGAGATGCACCACAATGGATATGGAATCTTTCCTAAGTCGAATCTATCCGCGTGACACCTTGGCTGTCGCTATGATAAGAGAACTAAACAATCGATGCTATTGTATGCGGCGAAGGACTTGTGATGGAGATCAAAGTGGTGGTGGGGTATTGTTTATCTAGAGCTTGCAAAATCGGGTGATAGCGTATAGATGATGTAGATAGCCGACGTTGATGATCAAATGGTATCGTGAATTAAACGAGAAATCAAGAATAGATTCAAGAATTGAGAGAGGATATCTGGTTAATAATAGAAGAGGAGGGGACCGGCGATCTGCAGGCCGTCAATAACGTGTGATCGGATCCAGGCAATTCGTTCAACACCATGAATAGGTGCACCCGCACCAGTCTAACCATACACAATGCCTTCCCTGACGTGGTTGGTGCACGGTTCTCACACTGAGCCTTGAATGGGCCCATCAGGTCGATGCACGTAATGACGGGGAGGCTCTTGAGGTCGTCGTCCTGTCGTCGACTCAGCTAAAGCCACAACATCCAGACCCTTGGACCACCTGATGGTCAGATGCCACCCGCATTCTCCGAACTCTGATGCGACATATCAATCAAATTGGGTTTCATCAAGACAGGTATATACACCAACTAGAAGAAACCATTGTGTTAAAAAATGAGGCATCGGGTGTGTGCATGGCAACTTGACGCTTGCACTCCGGCCTGAACCAACTTCTTAGGCGCTGCCACGATAGCAAGCATGGTTCAACATGACGCCAGACCAATGCATGAGGATATTCGGGGCAACAACTGAGCTAGATTATGAATGGGTGGGCACTCGCACCATTGATCAGTCCTGTCAAAATGATCAAACCCAGGGGAGAGCCAGAGCAAATGAGGTCAACTGAGCTATCCAGTGAGAGTCAAGCGCGACGTGTTGCTACAACGGCGACTCTTGACATGCAGCCGCGGGATGTGGACTTTGCGGAGAAATCTGATGATACTGGGGATGAAGAAAATGAAGAAAGGCCTTCGAAGCGCTTGAAACCGTGGTTGTGCTGGGGTACGGGTCTTCTTTCGACCTGGTCTGACCTAGCATGACCTCGTGCTCATTCAAGATTGTCGCTCCACTTCAACGCCGTGGGGGATTCCAGTGATGAGGCTCGGCGGGTTCAGGAAGAAACAAGCCTTCTTGCGATGGGTGACACTATGTTTCACGCCTTTATTTCTGCCACTCGTGAACTCACTGTACATGCGTACATGGATGAAAGCTCTGAGGAAAACATTGTACTCCTCAACTTTGAGTTGGTTAAGCATTGCAACTCACATCGCCTGCCTGACTGGCTTGCATGCTGCAAGTGGTTGTTGATGGCAACGACAACGTGGTTCCTCTGAATGATATTGAGCACAAAGAGGGTTGCTTGATCGAAGATGAGGCTTTCGGGATGGTTGGGTGATCCGGTCTCCCTATCATTTCTTGAGTTGGCAGGTTGGGTATCAACCCATCACCTTCATTGAGCTTATCGAATTTGATCTCACTAGCCACACCAAGCCACTCTCGAAAGTGGTTTATGTTGGTACTATATTAGATTTTGAACATAACCTTTTTTTTCCCAAGCTACGATAAATTAGAGTATATCTGCTACAGAGGATCATGAATCAGTATGAATCCTATTTCTCAATGTATGCTGACATATACTTTGCGCCATTGTGGATTTGTTTCAAACATCAACTATGGAGCTTCAGCTCAACATTGAATAGCTTCAATGCCTGACGTTACTCAAAAGTTGATCACTTCAAGGCGCCAATGCCACAGTTTTCTCGGGCACATCATAGGCTATGTCTCCCAGTGGTGGTTCCGGTACGCACTCATGGGACAAAAGTTGTAGGTGTTTTTATACTTTCAATTATTCGTGCCGAAGCTTCCTTACTTGTACAAGCACCTCGTTTCCTCATCCCATGACCCTCCAGAGTTCGTGATCAGGTTCTCATTGGGAGCTCGCAGCTCAATGGGCCGCCCTCTAGATCATAATAACATGTGGAACGACCTTATCCCGTGAAATCCCTAATAAAAAATAAGGCACTCTTCTTGTGCCATCATACAACACCGCCTAGACCGAAATACATAGAAGAGGGTCCTCTCGAGCAGAAGAACCTGCAATGCGGCCCTGACATGCTGGGACTACTCCGATTGAGATTTCTTCGTCGAGCGACGCTTGGGTTTGACTTCCAGTTCTCCCTTCTAGGAAGACTCTTCCTCCTCCTGGTCCGCCTTAAGTTATTGTTAGTGTGCTGTTGTCAAGTGTTTTGTCTAGGGATCAACTCACGTTGTAGGCCTGCTTCTCATCCTCGTATCGTTTCTTGTCGGCGGCAGCCTTGGCCTCATAAGGAGCACGTTGCTTCTCGTTAAGAGCCTTCCATCGCTCACCGAGGAGCTTGCCGACCTGACCGAAAGAGATACCAGGGTTCTCTTCACGAACATTCTCGCGCTGCTCGTTGGCGAAGAACATGTAGGCAGAGAGGCCACGCTTGGGAGCGTTAGGGTCTAAACCGATCAGCTGTGCTCGAGACGCGAAATCAATGCTGCATGCAGTGCGTGGCACAGAATGCGGACACTGAAAAGTTAATGGGTGGACTTACCCTTCTTGCCGCGCTTGGTCTTCTCGGCCTTACCGCGCTTACCAGCAGCAGCCTTGGGCATTTTGAGTGATTTCTATAAATGAATGTAAGCTCATGTATTTATGTGTTGTGCTTGACAAGAGTTATTGACAAGTGTCGTGGGCGATATCGCAGATTCGAGGTGAAATCAGTGATAAGGAGGGGTAGCTCCATGAAGCTTGGAGCTGAGCTTGGGGATGATAGATGATGGAAAAGGTGGCGAGGCGCAAACGCAATTGCGCCTCCCAACGCGTCAAAATTCGCGTCGTTCAAGAAGAAAAAGGGTTTTAGAGGGTTTGCGCGTACCTTGGAGGTGAATTTGGGAAAGGGGGATTTGTGGTGTTGGTGTGGTCTGTAATGCGCTTCTGTTAGCTATCGTGTTGAGCTGTCGCACGACAGAGTAACGAGGTGAGATGATGCGCAAGAGAGGTGATGCAGCTGAGTATAAACAACGTTTTGAGAAGATTCGACAACCAAGTCTAATCAAATTCTGCCACAAGCCAGGCGCAACGGTAGAGTAGGAAAAAAAAATGGTGATGATGTTGTGGTGCGTGACAGAGGACAGGATAATACTCACCACGAAGACGTGTAGAAGCGTGTTGAGTGTAGAGGCGATTTTGGGTGGGAGAATTGTATAGGAGAAAAGAGAGGGAGAAAGAATGTATGGGGAGGGCCAAGGCAGCCTTTTTACTATGGGGGAGTGATTGTGCGTGGGGAGGGAACGCGGCCTGCCCAGCTACCACACTTGGACTGTTATGCAGTGGGCTGGGCTGGGTGAGCTCTTGGTGCCCCCCTTCCTTTCTCAAGGAGAAAAAAATTGGGTGCGGTGCCCATTGCTCTCTGCGGTCCTTGGGAGCTTGCCCGCCCGCGCGCTGCACTAGTACTGTCGCAGCAGGCTGTAGTCTGTACCTGTACCGCACCTGCCTTGGGCCATTTTCTGGCTCTGGGCCTACTACTGGGGGAAACGACCAGGACTCGTCCTTGCCCCCTCACCTAAGCTCCCCAGAAACACCAACCTCTGGCCACTCACCAACGTCTAAGCAGGCGGTCTTTGTCTGGTACTGTACGGGTACAAGCCATAGGCAGGTCGCCGCGCCAAGGTACAGTACAAAGGTCTTGTACCGCAGCGGGACTGAAGTAATCCGCACAGTATACTTCTGCTTTTGAGAGGCATTCGCAAGCCCCTCTGCCTTTGATTACGGTACCTTTTACCTTGCCTTTACTCTGATCACTCCTGGAATAATCACACCCAATGGACACTTTGACTCTACTCTGTGCCTGCCCAGTCAACGGGCTCAATCCAGCGGGTTCACCTTCTCCTGGGTGATACTGTAACTTTGCCTGCCTTCCCCTGTGTCGTGTTGCCGCTTCCACCCCGCCGAGTCACTCTCCTTACGTTCCAGGTCTTTGTCTCCGTCTATGCCGTCCACCTCCACCTCTCTGAGGCCGCTATGCTTCTTCACCACTAAATCTCAGACCTTAAGTCGCGCTCAACACGACACTACTTACACCCTCCTCCATCTAATCCATTTCCTTTTTTTTTTTTTTTTTCCTGTACGTAGTATGGTGTTTATTGCCAAATACAAATACGGATAGTACCCTGCATTTGTTTGCCGCTCTGACTATCAATCGCTCTGTACAAGCACGAGAAACATAGAACACCTCTAGACGCGCTCAGCTTGTCATGGCGTGTTATTATTTCTTCACTAATAATGCGCCACGGTTCTTTCTCCCCTTTTGTTTTCGTCTTAGTGTAAAAAAAAAAAAAAAAAAATAGGTGAGTTGGGTTTATCGTTGATCGATCGTTTGAGCGTGAGCCTCTTTGAAGAAGGCTAAGGTTCTGGAGTGTTGGATCTGTTCATGACTACAGCCAAAACCATGCTACTCACGGCTACAGCATGTCATTGTTTGATCCAGAAAAGTGGCGCTCTTCAATCATGACAAAATGGAGCGATGTTTGAAAGCAGGAGGCTGGCTGATATATTGCGACAAGCCTTACCAATTCAATGTTTGGCGCTGTCCTGGCAAAGCCGAATTCACCTCAGGGAGTATCATTATACCAACTCTGGCCTTGTAATGTAAGTATTGGAGCATCAGGAAATAGTTCCAGTTGCCGTTCTCCGAGGTTTATCAATAATACCAGATCAGCCAAATTGACTGCAATGGCCCGTTTCCGGGTTCGCCTACATTATTCCTAGGTCGTTCATTATCCGGCCTTTGGGAAGGATCGCTATCGTCTATCCGAAAGACAATCTCGGACTATGTTCTACTTCACTATCCTTTAACCCCTGCCTCAAGACTACTACTTCACGCATACCGTACAATGCATCACCCATGTGTACATCACACTTGATTTGGCACTACCTTGAGACCATGGTATCACTTGCGTGACCTACTAATGATCAGAAGGGATAAACCATGTTTGATAGAGCACGCGAAACGGTTGGGTTTCCCTATGGTTACCTTCTTTGCACAATGTCTTTTGATACTGCTTCATCAAACAACATTCATTTCTCATATTTCGGTCACCAGGCAACTTTGATCAATGCCTGAGCGGGGAAGTCTTTCGTCAGTTCTAGACCACTCTCAATGAAAGTTGGTGCAACTTGGAACACACTACAGGGTGCGGTACTTTAGTCTCGTATGATGGCCATGTACTGTTATACTAAATTTTCATGTACAGGTACTTTCTGGATGGGTACCCTGTCAAGGCTGCGATTCTATCTCCTCACGTCCATCCATCCCTTCCATTGACTCCTCTGCCTGTTACCCTCCAAGACAAGGAGATAATATTCCGATTATTCTCCTTCCTAACCTGCGTCTCATCGATCCTCCTGACCTCCCTCCCAATACACAGTACACCACGCTTAGCACAACTGAACTCGAGCACATAGGTACCTAACTCAATCTTCTGGTCAGCACTTGATGAATTACCATCATAAGGGCTTCTAAGTTCTGCCCACTCAATAGACTGTGCAAGAACGCATACGATCTTAGCCCTGTATAGAAAAGGTTGGTTGGTGCTGTGCCAGTGTATCACTTGGAATTTTCGCTCAAGCAAATCTGTGGATAAGAAACTGGCTACGATCATATGTGCATCATTGGTGATCAGTGCTGATACAATGCACTAATCATGGGCATTGATCCCTTTGCTTACATTGTAACAAGCAAAAAGGACAGGCCAAGACAAGCGAGAGATAGAAATGACGGCCAGATACCTTATGACGCATACTTCATCTGCGGGCATGGCGGGTACCACGAGTCGAGCGTAGCCTTGGTGTAATTGGGGTAGCAGCAGACAGGCACAGGCAGAAAGAGAAGGACAATCAAAAGCGCCCGGCGTAGTAGGCGGCTTTGCCGAACTCGTTTGGTCGTGCCGGGTCAAAACAAGGTGCAAAGGCAAGCCATAAGTGGCCCATGAGAGAGGTACCAGTAGGGACTTGCAGCGGGTACGCGACACACCTGTCTTTGGGTGGTCATGTCGTCCTCTGGCAGCTGATACTGTGCTGTACCTAGACGCCGAGCCAACTCTGGGCTCACGCCAAAGTTCAGAACAGGGAGCTCAGCGTCCCCCGCCCAAATTCATTCTCTGTGTCCCTCTCCACTCGCTCTTCTTGACTGTTCTTTCTGCTCCCCCTTTTGGTTTCCTGCCACCTGCTTTTCAAGCTATGCTCTGTTGACTTGGAACAACTTGAACCAGTACCTGAGACGAGGCCCATCCTCCAAAGTCAGCACCATGATAATCGATGAAAATTTTAATATAAGTAGTCACTATCAATCATATATTGATATTGGTGTATATAATATTAAAAGGCAATAAAATAATGCATATTCTCCATTCAAATCACCGTGGTCCTATGCTGTATACGCGGTCCATACATCTATTTTTCGTCTCTATCCGTAGATTGGATACATAATAAACAGAGCTTGGTCGATGTCCAACACGCGACGACGCTAGTGATAAAATGCGCCCCTTCGCGGCGCGCTGATCTGCTACAAACAAAGGCAAATTTAGGGAGAGGATCGGAGTGATTTCTACGGCATTCTTTTCTTTTTTTGGTTTGGGATACTCTGCACTCCCCCATCACTTCATTTCCTTTGATTCTTACCTCTATCCGATTTTCACATCGAAATCGCCAAGACATATCACGTGTATTCCGACCGATGGTCATAGCTCCGTACATCTGCTAAGCCCTATCGGGTGTTCATAGTGGAGTCATGGGAATCACTCCATCAGACAGCTGGCGAATTGTTAAAGCTCAAGACAAAGATAATCAAGAAGAGAGGCTGAGTACTAGATGTACAGTAGAGCCTGGCACGTGCATGCTGTTCCAGGGACAGTCGTGATCGCGCATTCCTAGTAGCGAACTATGACTCTCCCATCATTGAACTCCCCTACTTTGTACAGGATCGAGCAGAATGCAGACTGGCGACGGGTGCTATGAAACCTTGGACCGATTTTCTTCTCTTTTCGTTGTATTGCTATTCCTCCTCGGGATCAAGTACAGCATTTTGTAGTTCGTCATCGCGTACCCAATCAATACCACTGCCAACGATTATACCGCTGGCCACACCTTTCATCACCCTCCATCTCTGTCTGCTTGCCTTGAGATCTGCTTCGAGTTTCTCCTGCTCTTGCATCGTCTTGAAATTCGGCGGTACTCTCTTCTTGAGCTTGACCTGTTCTGCCAACTCGAGCAGCTCAGCCGCCGAAGAGACGTTCTCTCGTGACTTGCGTAGCGTATTGCTTTGTGCGGTTGTCAGAGCACCCAAAACCTTGCTGGTTTCAGCGGCCTGCTTGGCAACTAATATAGAGGTATCATCTCTACGCTCAACGTAGGGCAAGAGTTCACTGTGAATATTAGTGACTAGCAAGACGGATACGAACAATGGACGGACCGCTCCATAAGAGATGCTGCTTCGCCGTTGTGAGCGGCCTTGAGAATGGGGTTCGCCGTCATAACGGCTTCTGTCACATCATTTCTCAGAAGATACTTTGCTCTTGACTCCATAAGCTCCGTTTGGACCTTTTGTGTTCCTTCGGCGCTAAAGGACGACGCTTCGTCTATGTATCGTAAGAGTATGCAGCGAGTATATCTATGAGAGGAACCAACCTGGCTGATAGGACTTCTGCGCGTTTATAATAGCGATTTCAAGTCGAAGCTCTTGTATTCGATCATACAGTTCGAGGATCCTCGCTTCCTCATCTGAGATGGGGAGATGGACCATTTCTTCATGCCCCTCCATCATTGGGACGTCATCTGAGTCTGACATAGTGATTCTGGGATTCAGCATAGCTCATGTGCATGAGTTTCTCTCATGCCATGCCTTGAACTCACAAAACGCGTTGACCTTCACGGCACGTTTGTCATTTCCTGTGGCTGTGAAGTGTGGCTCCTGAGATGTGGCGTTTCCACCGATAAAGTACTGCTTGTCACAAGGCATTGGTCACAGCGTCACGCTAACACCAGGCTCTCATGGTCCATAAACGGTGGATCTTTCGTCACGCGAAGATATTACTGTAACTCACTCAACACCAGGTGCCCATTATAGCTCTGGTGATCAAAAACCATATCTCTACTGAAGTGCTCCCTTCTCTCTGATCGGCCGCACATTGCGGCAGTTTTTTCAACAGGAGATGTCTCGGGATGGCTCTCCAGGTGTTGATAGCCCATACGGGCCTGCGGCTGGAAGTCGATACCGCACAGTTCTCCATGTAAGCCTCACAAACATGATATTGAGATGTTGACAACTAACTCGACTGTAGCCTCGATGATCTCAAGGCCTGGGTTTCCAGGAAAACCTCGATTCCACCACAGCATATTGTCGCCTTGACCCCCCAAGGCCGCACCGTTAAGTTCACAAACCTACATACAGAGGTTGGTCATTCGATGCGAGATAAGACTTTTCTGACCATATACCAGAAAGAGATCTTCATATACGATATCCGAATAAGTTCTCCAGGAAATGCGAACCTCGTCACTCCAGTACCGGCTCCGAAACGGTACGTCATCCCAAATGCGCCCAACACGATCGACGATATACAGTCAATATCATCGTGGCAAGAACTATATAAGGACCGGCGGAACTGGGCGATGCATCTGGTAGAGGACTGTGGACAAATGAATACAACAACTCTGTCGCGATACAGCGAGATAGATGTTATCATCAAGTGTTTGGATGCCGCTGTTGCGAACCTTGAAATCAGCATCAAGACCATAGAGCCAAAATACAACGACCTCAAGAAATGGGTAACGCCTGCACTGGAAGAGCACGGAGTTCTTGTTGAAAAATGGGAACAGTATCTCGATCTCGCCAGAAATACTCCGATTTCACCTTTGATGGTTAAATTCATGACTCAACGGGAGATCAAGAAATCGGAACCAACTTTGGAAGACCTTATCGAACTCGACACCGCTAAGAAAGCGGGAAAACTTGCCCCAACAGCCCATCGAAGATTCAGTGATAAGGCCAATCAACTGAATAACACAGCATCTCAGATGTACAGAAGCTTGGAATCGCTGATTGGTGACTTTGAGAAGCTCATGAGCCGCTCTGCTCTCAGTCATAGCACAGATTCAGCACAACTCCTCGAAGATATCGAAGCAGTGGCAAAACAGATGGATTCCGACTATCGGGCAGCACTTGGATACGGGAATACGCAACGAGATGTTGCGCAAGCTTCCAAGACGGCTTCAGTCCACACCGAACACTTAGTCCCAACAATAAGAAAGCGAGCCAAAGAGATGGATGAGCTCCTTCGCTATGGCACAGAGGCACGAAACTCAATTGCTTCTGAATCGGCGAAATTCATGCGATATGTTACGGAGATAACATCTCTTCATAACAATGTCAAAAGCCAAATTAACTTACTAAACCAGTCGGTAGATGACATGACGACATTCGATTACCTTCGTCTCATTCACCAGCTGCCTTACATGTACGCGGCTTTCGTCACAGAAGCAGTTCGACGGCGCGAATGGGTTAATAAAGTCAAGACGGATTCCTCTACCTTGGCAAATGAGATGGCATTGTTCCAGGATGAGGAGTCCAAGCGGCGGCGCAAATGGCAAAAAATGATCGGCAGCATGTATGGCCCAGATTTGGACACAAATGTCATGGGCTTGGAGGTCAATTTGCTTGGGGAAGACAAGCCTTGGCCAGCCTTGACCAAAGACGACCTAACAGAATTTGTCCAGCAGTTGCAAGAGCAGCCCGTTGAACAGAGTGTATTGGACGACGTCTTGAAACTTGTACAGGAACTCGACAATCCGACAAAGCAGCAATCCAAGCGACTCAAGGCATTCAAGAACGGAAGCATTCATGAGGTGGCTCTAGGCAGGAGTGGTCTTATGATTCGAGGAGATGACGATCTACTACAATCACTACAAGAAGACAAAGGTAAATTAGAAAACAAGCTGAAGACAGCTGAAAGCAGGGTCCGTCGTTTAGAGGATTTGCTTCATCGACAGAGCCAGGCCAGCCGCCCTGGGAATCTCTTTCAGCCTCAGGCTCCTCGGCAACGCGAGAGAGGCAACTCAGGGTCATCTATCAGATCAAGCCGCTTCGACGATCGTAGACGCTCTTCAGACGGTATCGACCCCTTGATGCGACGTATCACACAGTTGGAAAACGAACTGCGAGAAGAGAAACAGCGGTCCAGTCGACTCCAACAGGAACTTACAGCCCAATCGGATCACCACAAGAACATTAAGGGTCAGCACGAAGACTTGAAGGGCCAGCATGAAGACTTGAAAGGTCAGATGGCGGAAGTTAACACTACCAAACAAGATCTACTCGAAAACATGGAGGCCCTCGAGCGCGAATTCGTGGAAGAGCGCAAGAACTTAGAGAATGAAATCAAGACTCTCAAAGCCCGACTAGAGGACACTGAAGACGAAATCGAGCAGTTTGACGAGTCAAGGCAACACGAGAAAGCTGGGTATGTTGTACGGGTGGAGGAACTGGAGGCGGAGATGGAGCAAATCAACAAGAAACGACAAGATGAAGCCCTCAAAGCTCAAGGGCAAGTCGAATTCCTCCGCAAAGAAACCAGAATTCAGAGAGAACAACAAGAGACCCTCGAGCGACAATTTCAGTCTGCACAAGAGGAAATCCAGGATGTCTCAAGAAAGTTGAGTGTTGCTGAAGAGACTCTGGATGAACATTGGCAGGCTTTGAAAAGACTATTTACTGAGCTTCTGCCCGATGCTACTATCCCAGACAATTTGATCGATCTTTCAGAGTTGCTCCTTACGCAAGCCGCGACGCTTGTCGAGAAGTCCCGAAACTCATTGTCAGACATCGATTTACTGAAAACCCAGGTTGTACACTTGACGACAACCATTGCGGAATTACGGGAACAACTTACTACAAAAGATACTAAGCTCTCCGAGGACGAAATGGCGGCGATACATCTGCGCGAGAACCTAGCTGAGGAGAGAGCAAAGGTGTCCGCACTCGAACAAGAGCTCGCAGACGGTAGAGAGCAACTCAATGAGTTGCGATCTAAGCTCAGTGATGGCGAATCTGGGCCCAAAGCCCTGCAAACGAGGCTGGAAGAAGAGGGAAAGAAGGTCATGGCCTTGACTGAAGAGGTCGCCTCAAAGCAGTCTCAAGTCGGTAGTCTCGAAGAAGAACTTCGCATGTTCCAGGAGAAGGCCGAGTCTCTGCAACGTAAGATGTCTAACTTAAACAGCCAGTATGAGCATCGGGACGAAAAGACTAAGGAACTGACACAACGCCTCTACTCTCAAACTGATCGCATGTGCCGGTTGTTGGAGCGCATGGGATTTACTATTACCAGGAAAGATGGGGATATGGTCGTCACCAAAATCCCACGATCCGAAAGAAATGCCCAGAATCCAACTGACTCGTCGGATCCTGGGTCGTCTCTGCGCAAGTCAGGAACTCTAAGTCGTGTCTTGGGCGATAGCACCGACCTCGAACTCTTATATTGGCTTAACAACTCAGACTTGCAGGCTGAAGATGAGAAGTACGAAGCCTTCATGAACAAAATTGGCAACTTTGATATCGAACTTTTCTCCGAGACTGTATACCGCAGAATTAAAGAAGTTGAGCACATGGCCCGCAAATGGCAGAGGGAAGCCCGGTCCTACAGGGAGAAGGCACACCTTCTGCAGAAGGATTCGCACGAAAAGATTGCGTTCAAACACTTCAAGGAGGGAGATTTGGCTTTGTTTCTCCCTACTCGCAATCAACAAGCCGGTGCGTGGGCTGCTTTCAACGTAGGCTTCCCACATTACTTCCTGCGCGAACAAGATGCTCATCGCTTGCGTCACCGAGAATGGCTTGTTGCCCGCATTTCGCGAATTCAAGAGCGTGTCGTCGACCTTTCAAAGAGTCTCCAGCCAAGCAGCGAGACAGATTCGATCAACGATGAGGAGAACGATAACCCTTTCCAGTTGTCGGATGGTTTGCGCTGGTATCTGATCGATGCTTTCGAAGACAAACCTGGCGCCCCCTCGACGCCTGGAATGGGCAAGTCAACTGTTGCGGCTAATACCGTGGAAGCGACGGCCAACATTCACACTCATGCTACGGGTGGAAAGGGTAAGAGTCGGGATAGCGTTACTAGTATTGAAGGTATTAACAAGACTTTATCCAAGAGTCTTGAGAGCAGGCGTAGCAGTACCGGCTCCAAGAAAGCCCTACCGTTTCAGCTTGGAGGTGCGGCTTTGTTGAAGAATAGTGCTTTGGCGAGCGAGACCAACTCTCTTCGAGCGCATCCCACCGACACTCCTTCTGGTACAAGTCCTACGCAAGGGGGGCTTCTTACGGCAGCCAACGCGAGCCTAGCGCAGAAAGCTCTCGCAGAAGGGCAAAAGAGCGAGCAAGCGCGGAGTCCGAGCAAGTCTCCTTCTGGAGAGCCATCCAACCCAGACGGCAACGTGAAAGCGGACGAGGTACGGGATGTCGACACCCTTCTTGGACCATGACGATAGGTTGCTGATGTCCAGTTAGCAGCCTCGGAATGTTGTGCAGCGAGAGGACTCAGCAGAGAGTACGACAAAGAAGTCAGTTATTTGGGATTCTTTGTGGAGTGTTGACTATAATTATGAGAGTGGAGGCAGAAAGTAGTTGAAGTGGGTGGCTCGTGTACCTGTTCTGATATGAGACAACTTTTCTTGCATCTGGAAAGTTTTTACTATGGGAAGGAGTGCGTGTTATTGCATGCTTGGCGCACTAGCAGTATATAGGTTAAGAACAGTATTAGACTTCAGGAGTGTTTCGGTTGAATAACGCGGAAGGAAATGGATGGTTTTCGGGATACAGATGAAGATGAGAAGGACTAGGCCAAGACGTAAGTCTTAAGCCAAGACGCAAGTCTTAAAATAAATCCCAATTTACTACAGTACATTGATCATACGCTGTGTTCAAATCTTTTGCCATGGGTGTACTTAAGAGACTCCAGCAACTCTACTCTCGATTTCATTTTAAGCCTTATCTGCACAAGAGCATCAGACCGACAGCAGCCTGGCTTGGCAGATCCAAATCAAATCCCAAACGGCACATAATTAATCCACAACTGTGAATGGTGGTTAATGGGTTAGTACCTCATCGATGGGTCTGGTGTAGGTCTCAGGACCACTCAACGAAAGGAAGGAAGATCATCCAGAATGCCGCCAGAGAGAACAAGCAGATGTCAGGGCTCATGATGGAATCCTTTGAGTGTAATGTATCCGCTCTGGTTGGCTCTGCAAGGTTGGGGTTTAAGTTGACTACCACTTGACTCGGCAGAGAAGTAATAGATATTCGTGGGTTCAAACGGGGAACAGCAGTGAGACATGGTTATGGATTAGTTTACAGGAATTGCAATTTCAGGGAGACTGATAGACAGGTTCATTTGCATATTCGTCTGACTGTAACCGATTTCGAGGAGGAAAAATGCTTCAAATGTCCAGTGGAGTTACCTTCTGATGCCGGCTTCTGATTGGTGTCCCTGAAGTCGAGCTTATCTCCAGTCATGGTGTTAGATAAGACTCATGTCACCATTAAGCTCCGCATCACAAATCACTTTGGTATTGATTTCTTTCAATAGATATCCACACATATACAGTGAAACGTTAGCAATATGTCCTCAGAAATACACCAAGATGCACGACGTGCTTTGCCTCCTGAACTACTCTATCATATCATCGAGGCCGTATTGCCTTCAAACCCGTGTGCATTGATCCCGCCGTCACATATGTCAACCAAAACACTGATTTCTCTGACGCGAGTCTCGCGCGACTCATATAAGTTAGCTAGTCGGCTTCTTCGAGAACGATGTCTCTTTATTGACACTAGTCGACGCCTTGCGCAGCTGCTGCTCTGTCTTCCTCACTCTCTACAAAGTCTCCCTCCTACGATGCCTCTACGGAATATTACATCGCTCTATCTAGCCCCATTCGGAGACAAGCTCGACGACCAGCCAACTGCGGCCTGGGTGCGGGAACTATTCTGCGAAGTTTGCGGCACCCTACGCAGGTTAATTGTCAATATGCCATTTCAGAGTCTGGATCAATTTGATGATCACTTGAATGTCAGGAGGACTCTTCGTGAGGGTTTTGAGCGGCTAGACAAACTAGAGGAGTTTGTCTGTCTTGGCGACTATCCAGCATTAAGTCTGCAGGATGCTCCTACGGATGCCTGGGGCTTATGGCCTGATCTCAAACGTCTTTCAATATTTGGTGCCCCGGTTGATAGCCATTGGCTGTGGTGGTATGTTGCCTCGCAACACCAGCTTGAGCATGTCATTCTTGCTCGGCCAGTAAATGTCGAGGCAGCCAATATCAAGGAGGAGTATTTCCACAAACTACCCCGAGATGATGCACGACTAGACCGGAATATCAAAATCACCCTTTTAGACGCGGCTTTTGTGTGGAGGGGAGTTAAGACAGCACGTTGGAAGGAATTCGACCCGCAGGGTCGGATGACAGTTGAGCTATATGATGTGCCAACATCGTTCTATGGTGATGAGATGCCCCGGGAGCTTGTGACAACGTGGGTAAGACGAGGTGCCTTGAACGGGAGTTTATTTTATTGGGATGGCGAGGTTGTTATGGGGCGGTGACTCATGCTACTCAATATGCTATGTGATTGTTATATGATACCCAATTTGCTTCTGTCATCTTCATAGCCTATCTATATAGGCAGCGAGGTAGCTAGTTTCATGCATTCATTTTCATGTTCAGCCATGATTGCCAGCCTTATAACCCCAAAACAGCCACCACTTGACTGAGCGAACTCGCAAATGAAAAATAAGTACACCTATCCAGCCTCGGTAGATAACAAATTCGAACTCTCGGTCTTGTCAATCAGAGCTGAAAACCCCGCAAATAAAGGCAATGATGTACGGATGCATCGGAAACGCACCTCAAACATTCATCAATTGTGCAGCTCCCAGGTAGTTAATGTCACCTGCAGGGTATCTATCATAAATGGGGGCCAGCAGCTCAAAGATTGGCGGTTCAGAGTCAAACCCCACAGAGAGCTGTGCCCGCCTCAGGGACCAAGAAGACTTTGGACCTTCAGACAGGATGAGAAAATAAACAAGTATGATAGACTATTAAATTTTGCGTAGACTTTTGTAAGGCGTTTTTCTTCTCTTTTTTTTTTTTTTTTTTTTCACTAGGATCATTTTCTTACCTTACATCGCCCCGATGCCCTTACCAGGCCTGTCTATGCTCTCCCCATGGCGGGGTTATGGACACGTTCAGTGGGGTACCAACCCTGTCACCTGCCCAAACAGGGTAGCGATTTTTGAGGTGGAGCATACTCCGGCTTCGCTTTCTTCCAGAAAACCCGCCATCGCGCAACGACAGAAATCCCCGTGTTTCCCCCGGCCGTTGAGGGCCACAGACAGGTTAGAGGAGGATGTGGATTGTTTCTCCATAATCTTTCCTGACACCGAAGAGAACAGACCCGTCCATACCATTTCTTAGTTCCTGTTACCTACTCGCTCTCCGTGCGCTCTTTCAGAAGTCTCACGATCCGAAAACTACAAATTATTCCTCCACTGTCATGTCGCCTTGCGGCAAAAACTTACACGCTATTATCGAAAGCTAATAAGTTTTCCAACTCAAAAAACAAAAAAGCCTTGTCGCCAAGTCGCCGTCCACACAAAGACATGCTCGCTAGTCACGCCCTGCTGTGACCGTTTGACCTGTCCAACACGAGCCTTTTCTCTCATCGCTACTCTTCCCTCGGGTTTTCAATCCCGACCCTTCCGAACCCATCGTCGGCCACTGTTGAAAATGCCCGAGAAATCATCCTCCGTAGTGTCCTACGCTGCTGGGGCTTCTCTTGCTGCTGCAGCGCTTATATACGTTTTCGCACCAAACTTCTCCATCGATCACGACGCTACGAGCTCCAAGAAAAAGTCTATAGTTGGGTTGAGAAATCAAGCCAATGACTGCTTTATCAACTCGGTTCTCCAAGCCCTCGCCGGCTTAGGAGAGTTGCGCATATATTTAATTCGCGAAACGCACCGCCGCCGTATCGAAGATCCTGCAGTATATGCTAGTCTTGTCCAGCCAGAAGGCAAGCAGATTGCACAATGGAAGCTACAGGGTCTGCAAGAGGGACTTGTTACACAAGGGCTGAAAGAAATGCTGGATGCGCTAAATGAGCGCCCCATTTACAAGAAGTCCATATCGCCATTCCAGTTTGTCAAGGTCCTGGAGGCGGCATTCAAACAAAGGATAAGTCGCCAACAACAAGATGCGCAAGAGTTTCTCCAAATTGTGGCGGAGCGCCTCAAGGATGAGTATCACTGTGGCCAACGAGCAAGACTGCACATGCGGAGACGCGGTCTGTTTCCCACCCAAAGCACACCAAGTGTTGAGAAGTCGCCGAGAAGGGAAGAGAATGGTGAGGACAGCGACGAGTCCTTGCCAGAGCAGCGCCATACTACAAATGGCGATAACGATTCAGCTATTGAACCATCCGAGGAAACCGAGATTCCCCAAGTTAATGGCCAATTGCCGATAGAAATCGAGGAGGGCTTTCCAATGGAGGGAAAGTATGAGTCGCATCTTGAGTGTCAGACCTGTCGGTACAAGACCAAGCCCAGAGAGGAGACCTTCTGCACCATCACATTGGCCGTGCCTCAAGTGTCAGGCACGACATTGAATGCGTGCTTCGACGGCATCTTCAAAACCGAGTATATCGATGACTTTAAGTGTGAGATGTGTCGATTGATGCAGACAAAGGCGGACCTAGAAGCTGAAATGGCCAAATCCACATCCGAGAGTTTCAAGGCGCAAGCACAGGAAAGCATCGATAAGCTCCAACATGCCATTGATACAGATCCCGAGAATCCTCCGGAGGATGTTGAGCTCGGCGATATTCGCTTTGCGCCCAAGAGGAGGATCGCAAAGACCACTCGAATGTCCATATTCCCAAAGATCTTGGCTATTCACCTCTCACGATCCATCTATGATGTGGGACAAATAACGCAAAAGAATTCTGCCAAGGTGGTCTTTCCTGAACAGCTACCTCTTGGTGGTTTGATGGACCAAAAGAAATACAAGCTGCTCGGGTTGGTGACTCACCGTGGTGGACATAATAGTGGTCATTACGAAGCATTCCGACGACAGAACGTTGCCGCCCCCTTTTCCAACCCGAATACCTTCCAACCATCGGAAGCTTTTAGCAAGACACCGACACCAATAGGTACCCCTGTTATGGGAGGCAGGCCGACACATAGCCCTGCAATTTCCACGCCTGACCTCCTTTCAGGCTCATCTGGTGACTCGACGCCTTCTCTAGAATCTTTGCCAATTCCACCTAGAAGCGTCCCTGCAGATCTACGGGGCTCAGTGAGCCTACCAGCAATCGGCCAACAGAAAGATCCCGAAACTAGCAGCCTTCGCTCTGTAGCTGCGTCGACAAAGTCAGCCCTTTCCAGGCTCACTTCTCCCAAGCAAACAAACAGCAGTTCATCGCCACCCAAGTTCGTAACATCAAATGTCGCAAAAAGATCAAGGAAGCGAAAGCCAGCAACAGACAAATGGTGGCGCGTTAATGACGAAAAAGTCAAGGAGGCAAAGACCAGCGAGGTCTTGGGTATGCAGAGAGAGGTGTATCTACTCTTTTACGAGCTCGATAAGGATGCTTAGGATGCTGACGAGGCTTATTTGGTTCTTGAAAGGGGCGAGCCATGTGCTCTGCTGTGATGTATCAGTCCTGTTACGATTCATACAATGTCCATGGTGGAAAGACTACTTTTCATTCTCACTTATCTATTTGCATAGGGCTGGCGTTTCAAGCAAAGCAATTTTTGGACTTTTTATATCGTTAGATTCCATTGTGATTTTATATAGTCATTGGAGCATCCGGCATTGAATATCTGGGAGTCCGAGGAGGGTCGTTGATATCTATGGCAGTAGTAAATACACACATATACACAACCCAACGAATCTCAGTGTTAGTACAATCATGGTGATTAAATATATGTTGCTTATCCTTTGAAGCCAACGATTAATATGTATTAACTAGGTACGTATGGGCAAGATACACATAGTAGGGTATCCAAAACGATATTACATCCACCTCTTATAGCCAATCAAAATATCACGGGAGATGAGTCAGCAGAAGAACGGTTTGGGGATGACGACTTTACCAACCTCGTTGATCGTGGTTCGCGTTTCACTGCCATTTGCGCATTTTCTCCTTTTTTAGAGGGGGGGCACTTTTCTTTCATCACAGCCGCCGATTTGTTTTTCAAACAGACTCACTGTATTATTCACGAGGGCTGAGCAAGATCATCAGTCTGCAGATCTTTGCGTCAAAGGGAGTGACCATCTTTATATCCTTCGCTTCGGTTCAGAACCAGCAACTCTCGAATACACCAAATTATATGAGGAACGTAATCTCCTGAATCAATATTGGCCTCTGCTTTGCCTGAGGATGTTGAGTCTGAAAGGGAAGTGTATTACATCTTATTGGTTTCTACCAAGATCAGGCACCGGCAGAGAGACCTCATTACTCAGACGCCTTTTCCACCTCTTATATAACACAACCATTCAGCCACAATGGTTGTCATATCTCGACGCACAAGGCGTCGCATGCGGTCCATCGTCATTATTTTTCTCATTTCTACCTTCATCATCTATTCTATCCTTCCGCACGACTCAGCCATACGTCTGGCTCTTGTCTTCAACCTCTCACGTTTCTTTAATTTCATGCGTGGCGCAGCAACAGATCGAGACGCTTGGTTATGGAAATCGCCACGGTACGCCGTAGATCTCAAAAACGAGGTGGGTTATCTCATCAAAACCGGATATGGAACACGTCACCGAGTGCCTGAGCAACTTGCCGCCATTGAAGCCACAGGGGGATTCTTAGGAAACGAAGGCAAGAGTTTTCTTGTTGTGGGAGACTGGACGACAGTAAATCAGACAGATGCGAAGCTGATAGGAGTAACGGTCCATGATGCTATCAAGAGAGTTATGGAAACCAAGATTCGACGCAAGGTGGATGATTACCCCAGGCTGGTGAAGTATCGAACTCTTCAGGCAAAGCTTCAAGCAGGGGATGAAGAAGAGGCTTTGAAGATTGGACAGAGTTATGGATGGGAGCTTGATGCGCTCAAGGTTGGTCCCTCTGACAGCTTGACTACTCACGTCGCTAACGAAGCAGTTTATCATGGGCATGGAGATGATATATCATGAGTTGCCAGGCAAAAAGTGGTACATCATCCTGGATGACGATACTTTCTTAATCCGACCGTCTCTGGAGTTACTTATGGGTCACATTGACTACCGAAAGCCCCAGTATGTTGGAAATGCTGTAGGTGATTACAAGGCGCGCTTCGGGCATGGAGGATCTGGTATCCTGATATCCGGAGAAGCGATGCGCCGGCTGTTTGAGCACCCGGGCATTGTACAAGAAGCCTACGCCGAGTCCATGACCGAGACATGGGGAGATCGACTGGTGGCGACGACACTTCAGAAGCTAGGCATATACATTGAAGAGGCGTATAACCATCACTTTAACGGTGAGCCTCCCTCCATCACGCGTATCTGGGGAGATCGTTTCTGCTCGCCCATACTTTCATTCCATGGCCTGCGAAAGCCTGGTGAGATGCGCCGCGTTGGGGAGACACTCGCAAACGTAGACAAGCCGGTGTTGTGGCACGATGTTTGGCAGCTGTTTGGAGGCTCAGCCATGTCGGCGCTTGAGAGCCGCCCAACAGAGCTAACGGCGGATCATGTGGGTAAACCTGACGAACACACCCGCTCGTGGAGCGATGTGCGGAGCGCCAATGCTTGTCAAAAGCGATGTGAACAGAGCGGACGACGCTGCTTGGCATGGACTTACGAAATGGAGATTGAAAGGTGTCACACGAGCCCTTGGCTACTGCTAGGGGCGGACGGCGCTACAGGAAAGGCATCGGGCGTGAACTGGCCCGAGGTGAAGCCATTGCTAAAAGCCTGCAGATAAATGAGGAGATATTCTTTGCTCACGGACAACAGACAACAAGCTCGTGTTGGCTAATTCTGAGGTCTTGCTGTGTTGTTCAGATTCGAGCTGCTTCTGAGGACTCGTCATCAGCGTGAGTTGTCTGGCCATACCATGCTATGCTAGGGGCTTTTCCCCGGCCGAATTTGTATCATATCATGTCCTATATCATGTATCATATGCACATTGGGTGGCCACTCTAGCCCCAAGTCTCTGTTCCCACTCAGTGGACGGACGGAGTAAGGAAGAAAGCAAGAGAAGCCTCATTGGAACGCCTCCGAAGACTCGCGTCCCAAGAGCCGACCGCTATTGTATTGACAACCGGTGTGGAGAAGGAAAAAATGGACCGTGGATACTACAGCTAGCACAGCTTCTCTGCACATAGAGGGGCTAGGGGGCTGAGCCAACAAACAGTGGTCAAGTTAAGGTCAGCGTTCCAGAAATCCGGGAACTAGTAGTAGGCGAGAGAGGGAGCAGGCAGGCGACTAGTAAGGCGAGATAGTGAGATGCGCAGGAAAGAAAAGCCGGTTGGCCAGACACCTTCCTTCACCCCCCTTGTTTGACGGCCTTTCGCTCGCTTGCTTCCCGTCGCGTCTGTCAGCGGGGATGTTGGCCCAGACAATGAGGAGGGTGGGTGGTGGGTGATTGCCATTGCCCTTGCCCCCTTGTACCAGTAGGTATAGCACAGTGCAGGAGTGAACGAAGTCTGAGAAGGATCCGCTGCAGTTGAGTGGGATCCATGTGTGGATGGTTCATTAGCGAATCATGGCTTGAAGCTGTGGAGAGGCTCGTCTCGCTTACGTCGGGACCTTGCCGTTGAGCATAGGCACCTGTATCGTGTACGGGTACGGCCAGAAAGCTAAAACATGACCGAACAAACTGACGGCAGAAGACACATACTCGTCTCGTTGTGCTATGGTTCATGCATGACCAGGGCCCATTTGAGCCTTCTGGTGTCCAGTTTGGTATATATCTCCTAGAGATGGGACAAGAAGAGGTGACACAGAGGGCAGGGGTTTCGAATTTGCTGAAATTGCCAGAGGGGGGAGATAATATTGGATATCTTAAGATTGGGGATTGGGGAGTGTGGACAACGGCCAGATTTGCAATTCACCGTGGCCTGGCCTGGACTGGCGGGTACCTGCTTGAGTGCTTGTGAGAAACGGCTGGCTAAAGGAAATAAAGGGTGCTTTTTGTAGGTAAAAATGACGACTGTGACAAGAAGTAATCTTTTGGATAATCTTGCAGAGTATAGACGGAGTAGCAGTGCCAAGCTTGAGTCTGGAGTTTGATAAAACAGAAATTAATAGATGCAATTCTAAATTCGAACCATGAAGTGGATAAGGCGAGGTAGTTCTATTTCGGATTATCTTATGACTCAGCCCAAAAAACAACAAATGGAAACTGAGAAGGTAAGGTAGGGACGGACGGACGGACGGCAGTTAGCTTTGGCTCCTTCCACTTGCTGGTTGTATTCGAGTGAGTGAGCACCATCTGGTTGGTACCTGACATTAGTGGCTTGCACCTTATAGAATGACTTCAAAGGAAAAATCAAGTGTCTTAGGGGCATATATTGTGGGGTCAGTGGCTTGCGGGGAGTTGACATTTTTGGAGAAGCGACCTACAGCATTCAATTGATGGATGAGATACGGATACGCAGATCAATGCAGTGGTTGGCTGCCTACCTTACGCAAGGAGAAAAGAGACAACAAAGAGATAATGATCGTTAGGCCCCGGATGACCTACAGCGAGTATTGACTATCCAGGTCTAGCCCAAGCGTTAATCTCAGTCGGAACTTTTCAACTTGAGTTCATGCTCAACCCAATGAATAGGGGCGTCTTGATCGTTGAAGTTTACGACAGGACGAGAACCTTGCACCCGATAGGCCATGAGTGGCACACAATCAAGCCAGTTGCCGCCTTGTATCGAATTCAAACCAGGATTGCCCAGGCCACATGCAGAGTACACGGACATAATTCTTGCATGCGCCTGTGCAGATGAAGCCTTGAACTATGATCAATGTTTGCATTGTACCTTGTTATATGTTGAATTGAAGTAACTGGCCGAACGACGTGAATAATGAGGACAAGAACTGCTCCCAATGAATACACACCGCCCCTTTCCTATGCTAAAGCATATTCTGAGCTTCGAATTGCATAACCGAACAAGAAGTACTGGTAAAAACACCTTCCACTAGTACTTCAGTATCTCCGCCAAGCTAACCTAATCATCCATGCTATACGGATACCTTGTCCGGTATTACGCCTCATTAACAGGGTCAGGTACGTAGGTGTTCTATGGAGCTTGGGCATGGATGGTAATTGCTTCTATAGCGCTTCCAGAATTGCTAGAAACTACCTAGGGGTCTCGACAAGCGAGTAAAGGAGAAACGCGAAAAAGAAATTCTCGTTAGTAGGTAGTAGCCGACTTGACCGATGATGAGCATATGTATGTGATGTTTCTATTTCTATGAGACTCAGACTATGGAGTACCATGTCTGTCTGAATTTTATACAAGGGACCTTATTAGAGCTTTGAAGTTTTCAATGAGATTGGCCAAGATCTGTCGTTCGTAACGGGAGTAGACGCGATGCGCCGCTAATGCAGCTGCTCCCAGCTCCAACGAGGCTCTAGCTGGAGCTACTATTCTTCCGTTCAGCTGATTGATTGATTGATTGATTGATTGATTCGTTATGGAAGGTGGCTAAAAGCCAAAGGGAATAATAATATGTACAGCCATAAACTTCACCTTTTCAAAACTTTGAAATCTGAATTTTTGTTTGTTCGTATTCGATCTTGAGCGCCTCATCAAACAAGCTTGCTTTTCAATAAGCGAGGCTCCTTTTGTGTATGCCTGATGCCTGCCAATGCGATCTCCCTCTGTTAATTGCTCTGATGGGCACGTTTCTCGCCTCCATTTCGTTTACATACCCGTCCGTCTGTTGCATAAGTTCTATCAGTACAGTAAACAGGTCGCCCACTGGACCAAGTTCGCGCCGTGTCTGTCGAGTATTATCGATCATCCCGTATGGGCATCCGCCTACGAAGCCCGGCCCGTCTCCACTAGAACTTTTCAATTTACTGGGACCCGACAACACCAACACCACCGCCACGGTCACCACTTCCACCACTCCCACTACCACGCGGCAACCGGGCAGGGGGCCGTTCCAGTTATTCTGTCGTAGGTAGTGTGTTGTACTGTACAGTATCGTATCGATGCTCGACGACGACAGGACGAGTCAACTCTATTTCCCGTTTGCCCCCGATCTTGGAGCTCAGCCTCTAAGCCTCGCTTCCGATCCCGCCTGTTGGACCCCTGGGCTTTGCGATCCTCCTGTTCGCTCTGCTGCTGCTGCTGCTGCTACTGCTCCTCCAGCTCGTCACCTGTTGGATGGTCTTGGCCCATCCATCATCGCGACTCTTGCCTTGCTGTCAGTGACAGTTGCATCGCCGTCGCATCGTGTCGCCGCCCCTGGTCCTGGGTTCTGCCCCTCTTGCACGCCTTTACTCCCCCTGCCACGCCCTGACTCCTCTTGATCTTCCTTGCCCAGCGCCAGCACCTCAACTTCCTCCGTGACCCAGGGTCGCGTCCCCCTGGTCACTTGTCCTTCTTTCTGACTTTGCTTTGAGGCTCCATAAAAATTTCTAATTAAAAAACAACATGGCTCAAGACGACCATGGGCAGAGTCACGGTGACTCTCCCAATAATCCTACAGTTTCTGCTCCGACATCGACGTCTCCTTCTCTAGCACCCATAGTCACTCCTGTCACCGCTCCTCCAACTTCCACCTCGAGCGCCGGACCTGTCAATACTACTGCTTCCGACACGACACTTCCACCCATCACCGAGCTTGCTTCAGTGCCGTTCACGGCTGCGGACCGCCCGACCGCCTCGACGACCACTACAGTTCCCACTGCACTCGCCACGTCCTCCGAATCCGAACCCCTCGCCGTCTCTTCTTCCGTGCCGAACATACCTCCAGCCTCGGCTCCTGCTGCCTCAGCCGCTGCGCCCGCGGTTCCTCAGCAGAACGGCGACAGCAGGGCCCCCGAGGCTGCTTCGACACCCACGCCTAGTTCGGAAATGTCCAACCAGCATCCAGGACTACCGCATGGTCAGCATGTGAGCTATCCAGGCTCTTCGACGCCTTATGCGTCCTCGGCAGGCCCATCAGCTGCCCAATATGCCCCCTATCCTGTAGTGACTAGTCAATCGACAGAGCCATACCGACCGAGTCCTATGCCTGTCAGTATGTCGCTGCCTAGCATGAGGACAATTGAAAACCCACATGGGCCTCCGGTGTCTAATCCACAGGGCATGTCAATGAATATGCATATGGCGCCCGCGCCAGGCGGTGTACCATTCTACGGCCATCAAGGCATGCCAATGGCAAGCTACGGCCTTCCCGATTCTATGGCCCGTTATGCTCTTCCTCACGATCCGCGGCTTCTAGGTCACAGGGGACCAAAGAAGGTGCGTTGAAGCTTGGTTAAGGCCTCGTCCCGACAGGTCATAGCTTGCAAATGTTATGGCAAGACTGAAGCTGACTTTGAGCTGTAGGAGATAAAACGTAGGACAAAAACAGGCTGTCTGACTTGCAGAAAACGTCGTATTAAGGTAAGCTATCATTTTGTACTCATCTCCCCTTGTGCATCTCATGGGCTAGAAAAGTGGGATGGAACGCGACAAGCCCAGAGGATGATTTGGAAAAAAAAAGGGCGGGCTTTTACATCGGATACGGACTAAGCTTGGCGAGCTTGCAGAATGGATTTTCAAAACTCTCTGGCGCATCATGTTTGCGACTTTTTGCAGGCTTGCTCGTTTGTCAAGAGGCCACAAAAGCGAGCAAGACACATTCACGTAGCACTCATATGCCCAGATTCTCCCAAGTAAAGCCTGTATCTCGACCGCCAATGACCTATCTCATAGCCATTCCAGTTAATGGAATGCCTGGGAGAATACGTTGCACGAAGTCTTGGGGGCTCTTCTCAGCTTGTCATTGGTCACGGCTACCATGCACCTCCTACCTACCTGCACAAATCCCCTCTATTTTTTTTGGTGGAGATAGCACCCCGCCCAATACAGCTCTAACATCTTCCAGTGCGACGAAACACACCCGACTTGCAACAATTGCAAAAAGTCGAAGCGCGAGTGTCTCGGTTACGACCCTATTTTCAGACAACAAGCGGGCGGGCAATCGTCTTCTAACATTCAACCCGCACCCACCCAAAGAACTCCTCCCACGGTACCAAGCTCTGTACCTTTGACTGTGCCTTCATCGATAGCACCGAATCCTGCCCTGACCGCCCGACCTACCAACTCATACGGCAGTCAACCATCGATGCTCCCCAGCTCGTACGCAACAGCTCACGCGACTACAGCAAGCCCTAATCCGTCTATTACCTCGCTTAGCTACGACTCAAGTTTCTCCAACGTTGCATCTCCTCCCGTCAAATCTGAGTCAACTTACGAGTATCCGCCTGCAATCGACCCAGCTCTTCAAGGATTCTCATCAACCTCCAACGCAGAAAGCTCTAGAGCGGTTGAACAAAGGCCTCTTGCTGACAACCAACATCTAAGAGGTGGCGCCCCCTACTATTGATTTCACCCTTGTTCGTCGTTTGCTGCGCTGCTGTTGAGAATATCTGCTTACGCGCGTTTCTGACAGCAAACAAAATGAAGATTGATGAAATCATCGATCTCTTGGGCACAGTTCCACCGCCCCAGAGCGTTGTCCATACTGAGGCGATTCATAACGAAATCACTAAAGTTTATCATGAAATGTATGCCCCTGGGCTCACCGCTTTCTTCGAGTCCGGGTGGTACTATTTTACCGAAAACGGATCACCCTCTTTTCCTCGAAACCAGCGTCTTGTCGAATTAATGGCGTCTTTTCTCAAAGCTTTGGAGGCTGTGAAGGTCAATGACCAAACTCAAATGGCTTATTCTGGCATTCTTGAGACGCGTCTTGTGTGGGAGCTTTCTCGAGCAGCATACGATCCTCCTGCTACAGCTTCTACCATCAGTGCTATAACACTGCCACGCGATGGTGATCCAAAGGAGACCCAAAACCGTGTCCGAGTTGTTGAGGCACTTTTGTGCGGAGATTATCTGTCCTCCAACCCACTCTGCCCACCGATGCAGGATCCTGACGGTTTCCGAACCCGACAATTTGATTTCTGGTACAGCCTGGCTGAGTTCGTGCGTACGCGGGAGGATCCGAATGGTACACCTGCGGCAAAGGCGAGAGAGGATATGCTTTCTAGAATGCGTTATCTTCTCGATGGTCGTGAGAATCGCGATGTTCTCTACTCGATTGCAGTTGTTCGGGAACTTGCACCCAATTTCGATTCCCCTTACGGCAATGCTGCGCTTCAACACGCTGACGAGAGTGACCCTAAGAACAGACTCTCAGTTGCATCCAAGTTCATTTACGACGAATCCCAGGTCACAGGTGGAACGACAAACGTCGTACGACGGATAAGTGACATTGCGCACAGAGCGTTCGTCAATCCAGGTGTCAATATTGCGCGGAGACCTTAATATTGGTTTGTTGGTGTTTTTGGAGGGGGGGAATTTCAGATTCCATATTCACATTTTCGACCATAATTTCTTTTGTCAGCAACACATACAATATGACCCTTTGGCCATCCTTCCCATTTCCTAACAAAAGCACTGTTCATCACTACAAAGCGGGCTATCGTTCGTTGCATCTTCTGGGGCATGGCGAGGGGTTCATTAAAAGTTTTTCATTGTTCGTTTTGGTCTTCTTAAGGCGTTTTCCCCCGACGGGAATAGTGAGGCATTGTCTTTTTTCTTTATTCCCATTTTCAGTTCATAACGGCCTATATCATCGATCTTGGTCGCGGCGTTTGCAGAAACAATGACCCCATATGGTCTAAATGTATACCTTAATGCTCCTGCGGCTCGGCAGTGAGGGAGAAGAAGAGATATAGATTTCGGCATCGAGGGGATCAGTAGAAACCTGACACGGAATGGATTTATAAAGGGAACAAAGGGTACCAAAAGCTAGCGTGATGCCTTCATCGTGTCACGAGCACGCGTTGTTTTGCCTGGTTGGGTCTTCGATATAAGGTACTTACTTTATTAAACCTGGTGAGAAAGAAATGAGGGTCAGCTCGTGTTTGATTCTGGTGATGGGTCGCTATGCAAGAATACTTTCCTGTATGACTTTAGCTCCCGGCTAGACTGGTCAGTCTGACCCTCACTCTGTTTCTTTTTCTTGGTTTGGAGAAGTCAATGGCGGCTAGCATATAATAATGGTTAAAATAATTGAATATTATTGTATAACAACCAGCAGCTGGATTCTGGCCAAGTTTCAAGTGACCCTGCGTTATTGTGTTTGCAAATACAAAGGGGTCCTTTATCATCTGTTGTGGGCCGCCATAAGCATCCACGTATGTTCTTAACGATGCAGGTGGAAAAGGCCCAGAGTTTAGGATTGTGGTTAAGAATTCGTTAATCAACAAACATAGAATTCTTCGTGCCTCTTGTCAGGTCAACGGTGTCTTGGTGTGGTTCGATGATGTTTCTATTTATGGGTTTATCGTCACCTCCAGGCTCCATTCACTGGTGGCATTTCACTTGCCTGTAAGATACTAGCTGCACGAAGGAACCTTTGTAAATCGGCGTATACGGCAGTGAAATAACCCCTTTTGGAGGCATCGAGTCCGTGAGTCACTGAGTTGTCACATTTGCAGGTACGCTCGATTTGAATGAGGTACGCCGGTCACAATTTGATCAGTCTGCACATTTGAAATAAAGGTCGGATAATACTCCTTCTGCCTGTGATACTTTTTATTTGACTCATCATCAACAACCATCGCATTTACAAGAGTGACGCTCGAGACCATCAACTTGCTATCTAGTAAGCTTGAGCTTTGATCAATATGACCATGCCTAGCACAAGAAAGTTATCAGCAGCTTTGCCAGCCTACGAGGAGCCGGGGGCAAAAATAGTTGAAACAGAACGTCTTATCATCCGTCGATTCTTCCCTTCGGATGCAGAAGCCATGGCCAAAGCCGCCAACAATAAGGCTATCTCTATGAACATGCGCGATGGGTTTCCCTCGCCGTATACTCTGGCTGATGCAGAGAACTTCATCAACAATATAGCCAACAAATTTGACGGAACTGGCCAACACTGTGGCATCTTTGTCAAGCCCAACACAGCGGAGAACTCTTCACCAGAGCCGCTTTTCGTAGGCACAATAGGCCTGATGGCCAAGGACGACATATATTTTCGCACATGGGAGTTGGGCTACTGGTTAGCAGAGACAGTATGGGGGAAAGGCTACGCCACTGAAGCTGCCAAAGCGCTTGTGCGATGGTGTTTCGATACTTGGCCCGAGTTAAACCGGATTGAGGCGTGCGCGAATAGGCGCAACAAAGCAAGCCAGAATGTGCTGAGAAAATCCGGGCTCGTCGAGGAAGGCATCAGGAGAGGTGCTGCTTGCAAGAATGGAGAAATATTGGACGAGGTTCAGTTCGGTCTGTTGAGAAGTGAGCTATAGTTGAATGTGAAATGGAGGAGGTTGACTCGATGTGAGTTTATTGCATAATAACGGCGCGTTATGAAGGGGGCATTCGTTGAGCATGTTAGGTCTCCTTCATCAGATATCATTGGTCTAAGCATCTATTGCTCTGGTTAATTTCTTACCGAGCTGAGCTTGTTCGAGGACATAAAAGACGGCAATAACCACCCTTTTCTATTGTCTCCAGACCGAATAACGATTGCTTGGTGGTGGATATATCACATTGTACTTGACGTGCTCACATGTGCTAGACCAATACCTTTTATTACTAATATGGCTGGCTTACGCTCGTCTTACAGACAAGCTGAAATAGAGTGCCTTTCCCCCCCCTTTTAACTGACATACTGAATCGTCCGGCTATTCAAAGCTTGTGGCGACTCGTAAATTCCTCGTCTTCAAACTAAAGAATATATGACGACTTTGATTCTGAGCAGCAAGATGCTCGGGACGATCAACCCAGCCCATTCCAGGTGAGTATGTTATTATCAAAGCAAGCAAATATCACTGGGATCGCATCTATTACTTGTAGCATATCGCGCCCTTCATCATGGACGACTCCAGTGCAAGATTGAAGATGATTTTAGTAACTCTCCACTTAGTTATGTGATGCAATTGATGATAGATGTTACTCGTGGTGTAAAAATCAACGAGTAATAGTTGAGCTCTGATTGGCCATAATATTCGCAGAAATATTAATCCGACCCACCCACCAAGAGCAAAGCTCCCAGGTTTCGACACAGATCCCGGACCGCGGGAGATGACGGCCACTATCACGAAGGCGAATTCCCCTCCATCAAATTGCCATTGACCTCGAGCCAGAGGCCCTTTCGGGAGACTCTACACATCTCGTCTCACTAACGGCCGCTCCCTCTCTGCTCCTCACATAATGGCATCCCTCCGACTAGCCAGCCGAGGCGCCAAGAGCCTATGCATGCGGCCAGCAACATTCGCTGCCCGCCCTTTCTCAACGACCTGTCTCCGAAAGTACGCCGCCGCTGTCGAGCCCGTCGGCACTAGACTTGTCCCCGTCGATGAAGACTTCTCATCCGCCCAGGATGCATACGGCCTCTCGAAGCCCCGAACTGCCGGTACCCGAAAGTCGCGCGAGAACTCGGTCCAGGACCGAAAGGTTCGACACTATACCGTTAACTTTGGTCCTCAGCATCCTGCTGCCCACGGAGTGTTGCGTCTGATTCTCGAGCTCAATGGTGAAGAGATTGTCCGAGCTGACCCCCACGTCGGTCTGCTGCATCGAGGTACGGAGAAGTTGATCGAGTACAAGACATATTTGCAGGCTCTGCCTTACTTTGATCGACTTGACTATGTCTCCATGATGACCAATGAGCAGTGCTTCTCCCTCGCTGTTGAGAAGCTTCTGAATGTTGAGATTCCCGAGCGCGCCAAATTTATCCGAACTTTATTTGGCGAGATCACCCGTATTCTTAACCACCTGATGTCCGTTCTCTCACACGCTATGGATGTTGGTGCTTTAACACCTTTCCTGTGGGGTTTTGAAGAACGTGAGAAGCTCATGGTACGTTGATTATAGATGGTCGATCGGAACCAACAATTGACATCTTTTAGGAATTCTACGAGCGAGTATCTGGCGCCCGTCTTCACGCTGCTTACGTCCGACCCGGTGGTGTTCACCAGGATATCCCCGTTGGACTTCTCGATGACATTTACCAGTGGGCTACCCAGTTCGGCGACCGAATCGACGAGACCGAGGAGATGTTGACCGATAACCGTATCTGGATTGAGCGACTGAGGGGCGTTGGTGTTGTTCCCGCTGCCGAAGCCCTGAACCTTTCCTTTACTGGTGTCATGCTTCGAGGCTCTGGTGTTCCCTTCGACGTCCGCAAGAACCAGCCCTATGACGCCTACGACCAGGTCGAGTTTGATGTTCCCGTTGGGACCAACGGTGACTGCTATGACCGATATCTCTGCCGAATGGAGGAGTTCCGGCAGTCTCTCCGCATTATCCACCAGTGTCTCAACAAGATGCCCGCAGGCCCCGTTCGTGTCGAGGACTACAAGGTGTCTCCTCCCCCCCGATCCGCTATGAAGGAGAACATGGAGGCCCTCATTCACCACTTCTTGCTCTACACCAAGGGTTACGCCGTTCCTCCTGGTGAGACCTACTCTGCCATCGAGGCTCCTAAGGGTGAGATGGGTGTGTACGTCGTTTCTGATGGTAGCGAGCGACCATACCGATGCCACATTCGGGCTCCCGGTTTTGCTCACTTGGGTGGTTTCGATCACGTCTCTAAGGGTCACTTGCTTGCTGATGCTGTGGCGGTCATTGGTACTATGGATCTGGTGTTTGGTAAGTTTACTTGCTTTTTGATTGGTGGAATCATGCTAATATTATCGCAGGTGAGGTAGACAGGTAAAGCATTTGTGAGAAGAAAGAAGATTAGAAAGGGTTTCTTTTGTTTGTATCCATAGCTGATAGGGGGGCCACAGTAAATACTCCCACGAACGTCTTGTGCTCGAGCGAGAAGCTATGTAGAGGTGACGCGTGTTCTGATATAGCAATGAACCATCTTAGTTTCATTATTCTATTGGGCGTGATTATGTACAAATCTGATGTTACAAGACAAAGTACATGGTCTGAGAAGACTCTGTAGGCCAGAACCTTATAAGAGCTTGGTACCAGTACCAGAAGCTTGCTCCATGAAGAAGTTCTTCAGAGGGCCTAAAGCGTTGACAACCCGAAGGCCAGCTGAGCGAAGCGGCACAAGAGGGCCACTCTCGACAGAGTACAGTTTATGTAGCTTATCGCAAACGTTCAAAATGATGTGGTTGGCAGCATAGCGCTCACTGTTGTAAGACTCTAGAGAGAGCTGAGTACCGAGATCGTGGCCATGAGAGACAGCATACTCAATGGTCTTGGCTAGACTCTGAGCATCGCCCTGGCCTTGATTCAAGCCTTGGCCAGCTAAAGGATGAATAGTGTGCGCCGCGTCGCCGACAAGTGCAATTCGCTCACCAGTGTAAGTATCGGCATGGCGCAACTTCAGTGGGAAAGATGCGATACTGCCCTCCTGAACCCCAACAACAGTTTGTGGAAGCGACTCAACATCAACGTGTGTGTGCTGGAGGCGCCATGAAAGCTCCTCTGCCTGGTTGTTCTCTTGCCTATGCATAAATTCAATGTCGACGGGGCTCAAACGGAAAGCAGCATTGACCATGGCGATAAAGTCCTTGGGTTTAAGTCTCTTGAGAACAGTAGCGTTGGCGGGTGTAGTAGACCATACCAAAGTAGCGTACTTATCGGGCATAGGAAGCATTGCGACGGGGCCCGTGGGCAAGAATCGCTGGTAGGCAATTTTGTTGAACTGACCGCCCCAGCCTTGGCCTTCGAGTTCGAGGGTTGCGACAACACCATGTCTACCATAGTCCCAGCCGTGACTGTTGATACCAGCAAATGTGCGCACTGGACTATTCGCTCCATCCGCACCAATAAGAAGTCGTGCTGCCAGCGACTGGCCGCTTGAGAGCTGCACAACTGGCCATTCGCTCAAGTCTAACTCTTCAGTTTCGTTGCCCAGATCAATATTCTCCACTTTGCTATTGTCAAAGACATCTACTCCGCCGAGTTCGTGCAATCTTTTCAGGAGACCGGACGTTAAGTTCAGGTTTTCAGCCATGTAGGCAATTGTCTTGTCCCTAGTCGTACTAGGTGGCCAGTCAAACTCTATGCGGGCGCCTGTCACTCCATCCCAAACCTGCATCTCTTGGTAGTCTTGGACACGCTCACGTTGTAGATACCGCCATGCGCCGATTTTGTCAAGATATTGAGCCGACGCAGGGGTGAGAGAGCTACATCGGTTGGAAAATTGGGTTGCGGGGAGCGAGAACGACTTGATTTTGGAAAGGTCCTGGGCTTCGACGAGGGCGACACGGAGACCAGCAGTTATAGAATTTGCTCCTACACTCTGTCAGTCATGCGCTACTTGAACAAAGATAGAAAACCCACGAAGAGCTGTCAGTAGACTTAGGCCGGCTGGACCGCCGCCAACACAAACAACATCATAGATATTGTACTGTGTAGAAGTGGAAGCCCGGCGTAGTTGATCCTGATATTGACGTACACAGCTCCGGCAGACAAAACCGGGCTTATTCAGGCCATACTTTCGAGCCAGCATTGTTCTGAGAATTCAATTGATCCCTTGAATCGGAAGGACTGAGTACAGCACTTTTTCAATGCCCGACTTGAAGCTCCAAATCTTGAATAAATCGTTCCTCAATCGTTCGATACCTAGTCCGCGAGACAAAAGTGGACCACTGTGGCGGATGATATTTGTGGCAGTGCAGCGCTTACAGGGGTAAGTGATCCAGAGGGTCAAGTGACGCGACCTTGATTTGAGTTGCCACAGACAACCGCGCTACTCAATTTATCATTGCGTCAAGGGTCTCATCCGCGCCCGTCATCAACAATTCGCCTGTCAACCCAGAGACAAGCCCTTTCTCACGATCCATCCCCCCACTGCGACTAAATTTTGCTCCCTTTCACGGCGCCATTTTGTCAAGGAGAACTTTTATCATTTTCATTGTCTCAACCATCATTTAGACCATAACAACAACTCAGAAGTGGTTGCGTGTTCTGCTTTATTCATCTCCTTACCTATATCAGTCTCAAGCTCACGGCTTAGGCGGTCTACTCGCTGCGGCCTGAACACCATCCGGCATAATCATCCCCGTTTGTGCTGCCAAACTCTTTTCGCTTATCGCGCACTTCCTTGATCTAGATTGCACACCATGGCCGACATGGAGGACTACCTCGAAGAGGGATTTGATCCACGCTCGGTCACCATCCCACGTCTACGATCGATTCTTGTCACGCATAATATTGAGTACCCCGCTACTGCGAAAAAAGCTCAGCTTGTCGAATTGGTTGAAGATCATGTTCTTGCTCAGGCGCCAAAGCTGCGGGCACAGCGCGCGAGAGCTAAGAGATCAAGCATGGGAATCGTCAATGCGGGCAGTCCAGAAGACAATGGCACTTGGGATGACTATGATCTTCCACCTCCATCAACTAGCAAGAGGCGATCGAAGTCTCCTCGAAAATCGTCCTGGCGAGTTAAAGCAGAGGATGATGTCCTGGCAACCCCTGCGCCTAGGAGCCCTACTAAGCGCAGTACTCGCTCAGTAAGCCGTGCGCTTTCTCACGCTGACGATCACGACAACTACGATCTACCTCGCTCCGTCCGCCAGCCTCGAAGAACAGTCACGCCCCAGATCAAAGATGAACCACGAGAAGATGAGACAATACTGCCTGGCCACGAGGAAAGTGTGTTCACTTACGATAACCCTTTCCAGAGTGGAAGCTCGCCTGCTCAACATAAAACTCCCACCAATCGCCGCCGCACAGCTGGTGGCGATTCTGTCAGAAAAGTGCGATCTTCGTCACGTCGAAGAACAGATGGCTACAATGACGATTATGAAGACATTGAACCTACTCCCAGATATCGTGAGCCAACCCCGGATCTACTTGAGCCTGGCGAGGAGTTCACCCCCAATGAGCAACTGGAATTAGAGCAAGCTGCAAGTCGAGGCGAGATGGAAATTGAGCCGCGCAAGCCTTCTCATCAGGTGTCTCGAAGAGGTAGTTTTAAGACATCGCTCTTTGTGCTCTTAATGTCTCTTTTCGGGGCCTATCTTGCCTGGTATCGTCAAGAGAAAATTGCGGTCGGCTACTGCGAAGTCGGTAACCAAGCAAACTCGCTGATTTCACCAGACATTCCTATTCCCGAGGCTCTTATTCCTTTCGTTGAGCCTCAATGCGAGCCTTGTCCTGCGCACGCTTACTGCTACCAAGACTTTTCGGTTCGTTGCGAGAATGGATTCATTCTTAAGCCGCACCCTTTATCTTTCGGCGGTCTAGTTCCCGTTCCGCCTAGTTGTGAACCAGATGGCGAGAAGGCGCGTCGCGTCAAGGCCGTCGCTGATAGAGCTATTGAAGAACTCAGGGAGCGTCGAGCTCAGTATGAATGTGGAGAGCTTGTCACAGAGGATGGGAAGAAGGAAGATTCTCCTGCTATTGCCGAACACGAACTTAAGGCGACCGTGAGCCGCAAGCGGTCCAACAGACTCAATGAGGAGGAGTTTGATGAACTTTGGGCTGCAGCCATTGGCGAGGTTGCAGCGAGGGATGAAGTTGAAATCATTGAAACAGCCCCGTAAGCTCTTATCTCTACTGCTCAGGATTTTCATAACCGATCTGGCAACATCATTGCTCCAACTGGTTCTGACCATTGACTAACCAGATCCACCATTGACCCTACAGATCGTCCAATTCCTCCGATCTTTCAGACCGACGGCTATCGTCCTCGTCTCTCGCTCGCCTTCCGCTCGCCTGTGCGTTCAAACGATCAATCCGCCTCGGCATGGCAAGATATCGATTCTCAATTGGACTTCTGATTGCATTAGTCTTTGGTGTCTTTTACCTGCGAGCCCGATACAGGAAGCATGTAGCTACAACTGCTCAGATTCCAGCTCTTGTTGACCTAGTCCTCGGCAGACTTGCCAATCAGAAAGAGCTAGGTGAAGAGGGCATCGATGATCCTTGGTTGTTTTTACCAAACTTGAGAGATGACGTACTTCGAACTGTTCACTCATTGTCTGAGCGAGAGCGGATCTGGCAGCGGGTTCGAGCCGTTGTAGAACAGAACAGCAATGTTCGAACCAGCCAACGTGAAGGCAGAAGCGGCGAAGTTGGTCGTGCTTGGGAGTGGATTGGACCTGTTGCGGGCGATGGTGCGAGGCGGCGACGAAGTGGCCGGGTATCGCTTGGTCCTGAGTCTCAGTTAGAATCACCAGAGCAAACCAAGCCAGTTCCTGAAGTGAAGAAGTGGGAGGAATCGAGACCGATTTACTAATTTTCACATTAATTGCCTTTTTTTTTTTTTTTCGCGGCTTGCCTGCTTTACATATTTATCACTGTTTTTTTAAACGTTTGATGAAAAGAGGCCGCTTTCTTGGATGACGGATACTGGGAATCATGGAGTATGTGCCTAAAATTGGCGTTGGAGGTTGCTAGTTTTTCCCAAGTACGGTTATCCATATCTAGATGCACGATAATTTAAGACCGACTACATTCTTACAAAGGGACGGTCTTCTCCAAAGAGCGCATGGCATCAAAAGATCAAGACGGCCCTAGTACATAGTGAACACTTGTTCGAACAATTCAATAGGGAATATGGAATCGATATGTTGAAATGTTCGTTTGAAATTTTGCTATACGTCGAGAATAGGCAATGTCGGAGATTCCGGCCTTTCCCGACGAGCAATTTACAGCTCCGATAAATCCAGGTGAACACAATCGACCTAAGAATTACCCAGATCTCACAGGTAACAGCTCTCCGACAATAAAGTAACTAGGGTCTTGATTGATTCGGCTAATGCACAGGTGTTGTTATGACACAGAAGGGGTACAAAGAAAAACCGTGGAATCTAGGGATCGAGACTCTAGCGGCGTGGAATTATCTATTGAGCCTTAGAGGCAACGATCTCTGAGTTAACATGTTAGCAATGCCATCCAGTGAGTGGGAATCGGCTGTACATACTCTCAACATCAGCAACGCTCTGCTGAAGGATCTGCTGAAGGACTTTGGGGTTCTCAAGCTCCTTCTGGACCTTAGCGATAACAGACTGTGCGAGCTCCTTCTGCTGTCTCTGCTTGACCTGACCCTCATATCGGACCCAAGAGTCAAGGACAGACTTGGCCTCAGCAGCAAGAGCAGTCTTCTGCTCAAGCTCGAAAGCCTCAGCCTCAAGCTTGGCGGTCTCCTACAAGCACAACCATAATCAGCCATGTCCCGGACTACCATCCAATAAACACCTCGGAATTACCTTGGAAACCTCAAACAGGTTCTTGGTGATCTCAACGACGCTGCCCATCTGCTTCACATCCTCAATGCGGCCCTTAACGGCCTCGGTGTGGTCGGCACGGGCGCTGTTGAGGATGTTCTTGATCTTGTTGTTCTGCGCCTCAGCCCATTCCTTGTAGGCGGGACCACCGTATTTGATCAGTCCACCCCAGACGGAAAGCAGGGAGATGGCGATGATGGTCTCTTCGTTCATGACGTAGTACTCGCTGGAGATGGCGTAGATGGAGAGGGCAGCAGCGGAGCTCAGGATGGCGCTCTTGCTCAGCAGGCTGTTACCAGGAAGAGCGTCAATGATGCTCTGTGCTTTCTTCTTGGGGTCCTCGGCGGGAACATTGCTGTTGTATCGTGCGGCGGCAACAGAGATGGCAGGGGCAGCTCGGCGTGCGAGGACGGGTCGGAGGAGGGGAGCGCCTACATGTAGGGAGTCAGCAGGGGTCGAAAGGCGCCAATTGGGTCCGGATTGGCTTCGAGTCGAGGAATTCGAGATTTCTCAACATACCGACGGCGCTTCGTGCCAAGCGTGACGCCATTGTGAAATGGTTCGTGATGGGGGTATCGGGGGCTTGTCGTTGATCGGAGCGCTGGAAGTGAGGTTGAGGTTTTATCGCGCTAGTTCGGCAACAATCAAGAGCACGTGACCTACATGCATCAGATTTAGATCTGGGGCCGGCATTTTGCCGTTTAGCTCATGAGTAGATATGATTGGCCAAAATTTCAATGGCCCAAGAATATTTCGATCTTTTGCTTTCATGACCTTAAATGCGACAAGTGTTTGCACAGGAAAGCTTTGTCTTTTTTTTAGAGTGAAAATAGCTTCAGTTACACTTCTTTCAAGCAAACTGTATCATTCAAAATCACCTCCTGGAATACCAGTTTCACCATGTCCCAACCAGCTTCTGCAGAACGCCTCAAGCGCAAGAGGTCTTCTTCAACTCATGAGAAGCCCACTGAGCGACGAAAAAGGTCATCATCAACATCCAGCAATGAACCCGAGGATGCCAGCGCCAAAATTTTATCAATGGAAGAAGGAATCCTAGAGTCACGGAAAAACTACAACAACATCACCATTTTACTCAAGACTGCAAATGGTTTCAAAAATGGAGGCCAGGAGAGCATGCTCTCTACAGTTGTCTTATGCCGAATCTTCATCCGCTTACTTACCCAAGGCTCATTGATTGCCAAGAAGACTCTATCTGAGAAGGACCTTGTTGTTGTGGGATGGCTCAAGGAGCGATTTTCTGAATTCAAGAAAATTCTGGTCAATCTTCTACGAGATGAAGAATTAGCAACCCCGGCACTGACGTTGTGCATGAAAACACTCAAAGCGGAGGGCGAGTTCCTTTATGACAAGGATGAGTACACTTTTCCTCGATCTTTTCTTCGAGAAATTGTTTCCTCGTTATTTGAGAGCGAAAATGAGGACGTTATCAAGACATATGTGGAAGAGTTTGTGGAACAATACGACGATATCCGCTACTTCACCTTCAATGCGGTCAAGTAAGTGGTTTTCCCCTCCGATTTTTTCCTACAGGACCAAAGCAGGGGGGCTCTCATCTAACCATGTTCTAGACACATTATTGAGAAGCAAGAAACCAATACCTCGCCAGAACTCTTTGATCGGTGCTTTGCGCTCTTGTCGGCTCTGGACGGTGTTCCTCAATCCGCTGATCACCTCGAGGACTTCTTCATCCCCAAGCCAAAGAAGAAGACACACAACTTGCGCAACGCCAACCAACACAAGAAGCAAGGTCAGGAGGCATGGCTTGCTCTGATGACCCTCGTTGAGGAAAAGGGGCAGCGAAAGCAAATACTCAATGTCATCTCAACTGTGATTGCTCCCTGGTTCACGAAGCCTGAATTGCTCTCAGACTTTTTAACAAACTGCTACGATGCGGGCGGCTCCATATCTCTTCTAGCTCTCTCTGGTGTCTTTTACTTGATCTCGGAACGCAACCTTGACTACCCCTCATTCTACACCAAGCTCTACTCCCTACTCGACCGCGATATTCTTCACTCCAAACATCGGTCCCGATTCTTCCGTCTTCTAGACACCTTCCTTGCTTCAACACATCTTCCGGCTGCCCTGGTTGCTAGTTTCATCAAGCGTCTTGCTCGCCTTGCCATAAACGCGCCTCCTGGAGCTATTGTATTTGTGACTCCTTGGATCTACAACCTGCTGAAGCGCCACCCGACATGCACCTTCATGATTCACCGAGAGGTTCAAGATCCAGAGGTGAAGAAGCAAATCGAGGAGCACGGCGCCGATGACCCTTTTCTTGCCGACGAGACAGATCCTATGCAAACAGACGCGATAGAAAGCTGTCTGTGGGAGCTTGTTCAGCTTCAATCGCACTACCATCCTAATGTGGCAACTATTACCAAGATCATATCAGAACAATTCACGAAGCAGTCTTACAACATTGAAGATTTCCTTGACCACTCCTATGCCACCGTAAGTTCCACTCCTCCAGCGCTATGAATTATGACACCTTTCTAATACTGTCATAGCTCCTTGAAGCTGAAATGACAAAGGACGTAAAGAAGGCGCCGGTTATCGAGTTTCATATACCCAAGAGGGTCTTCACCCCAAGCGAAGGGAGGGCTGACGCTGAGCCGGATAGCTTACTAGTTAAGCTATGGGACTTTGGCAACTGAATTTGATTGAAAACTGTTTTTTGATACCAAATGCATGGCTTTTGTACCGGTGAATATTAACTCTGGTTGTGGAGAAAAAATCACAGAACTCGGGACAGGCATTAATAGAAATTTAGACACCAATAGCAGAAAAACTCTGAAGAGGTATTGCTGAAGATATTACTTAGGTTGGCAGTATGAAAGTAGCTTAAACTTTGAGCAGAGGTGCAAAAGCAACACCAGAGTCTATGATGTAGATGACTGTGTGGGTTGAATTACGCAAATAAAAAAAATATTAACTGATACTCATCGAGCTAACAATATTCGTCGTTCGACACGGGCCTGATTCGAACAGACGCCTCCGAAGAGAATAGATTTCTAGTCTATCGCATTAGACCACTCTGCCACCGCGCCTAAGGAATAGACTCCGATGAAAATCTCTCCCTACGAGTAGGATGCCACATCAAACGTGTGCTAGATATCTCCTAGATCAAGTCTTTCTTTATTCTTTATAGTTAAACGGCGAATGTGTTGTTTCTATATTACCTGGCGCGTGTAAGGCTAGCTTTTGGATTCACTTTAAGGACCCGTATGTGGCTTTGCAACGTCACCAACACAGAAGCGAAGCTTGAGAGGTCAGCTCATATGATACAAATGCAATTTAGTCCATACCAGTAAATATGACATGTTGAAATTGACTGAAAACCATGTATCTAAAGACAGATACTATAACTCAAGTTCATCTCCATATCGTAATATGATGCTGTACTTGTTTCTCCCAGCGTCGACCACAAAATCAGTCAATGTTTCAGTTATAGTGACAAGCGCCACTCCTGAAGCGAATGTCCCAAACTGCAAGGATCCGTTGCACTTATCAGAGAGCTTGGTCCTAAGTTCCGTATTTGATGCATGTGAAAAGGAAGTGGTCGGGTTGTTTGCAGCTTAATCGCCGCTAAAGTTAGCATGTCTTTTACTGGAAATACATCACGTGGTCAGGCGATTTTGCCAATAGGTACATTACCGGGCACAAGAATTCAAAGCGGTGTTACGACAAGAGAGAGTTATAACTACGAAAACTTTCGTTTCAAGAAAAAAATATACATCTTAACTCTAAAAAAAAAAAAAAAAAACGTAGTTCTTGGCCTGAACATCACGCCTCCAATATCTTGAGGCCGTCTGTTAGTGGAAATGACACTAAAATACATCCCTGCTAACTTGTGATAGCTGACATCATTACCTCTTCTTTCGCAGCTGCAAGCGAGAAATCCCACACTGCGCTTTTGGCGTTGGCCGTCTTCCCTTCTTTCCCCGGCGTTCACCCTTTCTTAACCATTTCACAGACGCTCGTTCAAACGTTGAAGGAGTCACAATGTCAAGCAATCGTTTTGCCGACCTGGCAAGCCCTAGCAAAGCGGCCCCTCCAGCTTCTACTTCGAATCAATCCCAGGCTCCTGAGTCGTCCAATAACTCCAACACATCCAAGGCTAGGAAAAGGAAGGGTCATCGCGGCGGCAGGAAGAAGCGAACGCGCAGAAAGAGTTTTGCAGCATTGGATGACGATGATGAACATGATGAGGTTCGTGAGGCAACTGGAGAAGGTTTCTTCAATCTTCCAAGAGCCAACTTGAGCAATACGAGTATAGACAGTGAAGCATTGTTGGATCATCGGTGAGCTAGGTCGATCGAGACGAATCTTGAGCTCAATTTCCTGACAAGCCCTTTAGAGACCATCAACCATTGCGACCCCGTCGAGCTTCGACAACGCCTGCCGCTAGTGGAATCCCAATCTCACCCTACTCAGGTTCAGCCAGCAACCGTTTGCGATCGATACCAGCTGTCTCTACAGAAGAGGAGCATCCAGATCACAGACCATGGGATGAAAATGCCCCATTGCTCGGCGAATCTGTGGTTTCTGGTTATGGCGCCAGCGACGCAAGATCGAACCAAACGAGAAGCCGTCGCGCATCTATCAAGTCTTCGACAACGCGCCTGGGAACCTCTTCTGGTGCAAGAGATAACTATGATGTTAACGCCCCTCCATCCATGCCAGGTTCACCCACCTTTGGCACCGCCGACCGCATAGAACTTAGTTTGGGGGATGTCATGATTCGAGATGGGCTTGGGGCAAGCCGCGACGACTCTCCGCATCGCATAATGGGCGACATCGACATCCTCTCCGATATGGACGCCATGGGTGACAATCGCCCTGATATGGGTCGACGAATGGCGACTGGGGCTGAGCAGGACGTTTGCTTTCCTGCTCCTGGGATGTCAGAGCTTGGTGACGACGATACACAATCACAGGCTCATGAGCACCGGCAGTATCGCACGCGTCGCCGCCGTGGTCAATGGCCTGATTTGTCTGTCTTGGAAGAGTGGAGTCACATGGAGAAGGAGGATCGAACGGAGGAACGCCGTGTCAAAAGAATTACAGAACCGCAACTCATTAACGGCCGATTGCGTCCCGTACGTAAAGGGTGGTATCAGACGGACGAAGAGTCCCCATATCGTTTCACGTATTTCAACGAAGAGTTCCAGAGCACAATCCATAGTCAGACTATTTCTGAACTAGTCCAGCCTGGAGGTGGGTTTCGGGAACTTTTTGTTCCTGATCCCCGGGTGCTGTCGGATGATGAATCTGATGAAGACGACATGGAACCCGCAACTCTCCCAACGGGCTTACGCCATCACAGTACCGCTACAGAGGGCAACTCCAAGGTTCATACTCGTCAGCCATCACTATCGATAGTTCAGGATCACCATGATGTGCGCGAAGGAACTCCATCTCCGCTGAAGGATCCGCTCACACATATTGCCTCAAGAAGTGAATCTGGTCGTGCTACACCTACCGGGCGGAAGTCTGCCGATGAAAGTGCACACGTCTCTCAAAACAACTTGGGAGAAACAAAGGAAAAAATACTCAGGTACGGAGAACGACCAGTCTGGTGGCTTGATGTCCTCTGCCCAACTGAGCCTGAGATGAAGGTCATATCTAAAGCTTTTGGCATACATCCACTTACCGCAGAGGATATTATGCTTCAGGAGGCTCGGGAAAAGGTCGAACTTTTCCGGCATTATTATTTTGTTAACTATCGATCGTTCGATCAAGACAACAATAGTGATAACTTTCTTGAGCCGGTGGATATGTACGTCGTTGTATTCCGCGAAGGTGTTCTCAGTTTCCACTTCTCGAAAACACCCCATCCAGCTAATGTTCGCCGCCGGATTCGGCAGCTAAAAGATTATCTCATTCTTTCTTCAGACTGGATTTCATACGCTATTATCGACGATATCACCGACGTATTTGCTCCCCTGATACAGAATATTGAAGATGAGGTTGATGAGATCGATGACGCTATCCTAAAACTGCATTCATCAGCTGACAAGCGACTCAACGAGACCTCTTCCAAGAATGATGATACACTTACGAACTCGGATCCAAGCACGGATATGCTTCGGCGAGTGGGAGATTGTAGAAAACGGGTGATGAGTTTATATCGGTTACTGGGTAACAAAGCAGATGTTATCAAGGGATTTGCTAAGCGATGCAATGAGCGATGGGAAGTTGCGCCACGGTCTGAGATTGGTCTATACCTCGGTGACATTCAGGATCACATCGTCACAATGACAGCTAACCTTGGACACTATGAAAAGTAAGACTCCTCTACGCTTGAAGCCATAATTTGCTAACCTGTACAGGATACTGGCTCGCTCTCATGGAAACTATCTCGCGCAGATCAACATACGTATGAACGAGCGTCAAGAACAGACAGCAGATGTTCTCGGTAAACTTACTGTTCTCGGAACAATCGTGCTTCCCATGAACATCATCACTGGCCTTTGGGGCATGAACGTCTGGGTACCAGGTCAGGAATACGAAGGAGACCTTACATGGTTCTTCTGGATCACCGCTGGCTTATTGTTCTTCGGCCTGGCGTGTTACCTGATTGCCAAAAGAGTGTATAACATTGTCTAAAGCAATGCCTTTACTAAATACGACTAGTTATGAGGGGCATACGTAGTGCTTTGTTGCACAAGCTAATCTGCAGCATCTGGCAAGGCACACAGCCTACTTGCCACCACTGCTTCCTTTTCTTTGTCACGTTGGTGTTTGGAGACTGGATTTTGGATATAGCTGTAAATTTGAGATTGGCTGTTCTGCGAGCACGTACACCTTTGGGCTGGTAGAAAACTTTCGGTTACTGAAAGGGTTTTCTTCTATATGTGGTGTTAATAGGTAGAATTGTGCATGCAAAATTGTTATGGAACATTACTTTAATTCTCACTTGCGTTTTCCGTCAACAAGCTTTATGAGTGGAATATTCATGTAGTCTTTGGAGTGGTTTTTTTTATATATTATCCTCACATGGCCTCTGCTTTCCACGTATGCCATTTATACCAGTTATTGAGCTGTAGGGCTTGGAAAGTGGTACCTTTGCAGTGACTCACCCTATACTCGAGCCGGTTTTTTTTTGCGGGATTCCGTCTGAGATATAGCACCAAGGCTCACTCTGTAGAGCTACCGTTAATGACGAGTAGCTTAAAAGGATTATGTATAATTATGAATTGCTTTATGGTGCATATGAGTTTACACGTCTGGTACATTGCAGGTATCCTGCTTTCAGGCCCATTGCCTACAAATGGCTTCACCAACAACAAATCTGTGACTGATTCTACGCCCTAACGCCTTTTTCAACCAAACACCGACCTTAGCCAGGATATGACGCGCCATTGGCATGACTACTAATATGTAATGATCTGTGACGCTACCGATGACACACAAAACGAGCCTGAGGGCATATTGGTCTACCTCCGCTGTCCAGCGAAAGTTGCGCGGAGAGCCAAGATCTGTTGCCTCTCCGCCTCGGGGAGCATGTCAATCTGTGACTGAGGAAGCTCCATAACTGCGCGCATCAAAGCGTCAGGATCCTGCCCAGGTGGCGCGGGAGCCGCAACAGGAGCAGCAGTATACGGTTGGGGCGGTGCCTGATAAGGCATGGCAGCAACAGGTGGAGTGTTACTCGCGCCAGGGAAGCTGGGCATTGGTGCAGGAGGGAACGCGACTGGCGGAGGAGCTCCAGGCTCGACAACAGACTGGATCGCCTCAGGAGAAACTAGTCCCATGAGGAGGAGAGCCTGGAAAACGGCATATGCCAGCTGAGGAGCTTGCTGGAGAAGCTCAGTAGCGCGCTGGGGTTCGCTACTCGCTAGAATCTTCATCTGGGAGAGGATGTCAAGAAGCTGAGGAGGCGGGAGGGTTTCGAGCGTTCGTGAGATAGCATCGGCGCAAGTGACGCCATGCGGGAGCTCCTTTCCCGCAGGTAAAGGAGGAAGAGTGCTCGGCTGAGCACTGTAGCTGGGAACTGCGCCATTGGAGACGTGTGGGTTATAGTTGGATATGCCTGGGTCCTTGTCATCATCGCTACTCTTTTGTTCGTTACTAAAATCAACGCGAAGCTTTCGGCCCATGATCTCAAAGTCGTTCAGGTTGCGTACAGCTGAAGAAGCAGAATCTGCATGGTTGAGTCAGAAATAAGAAATCTTCGATGGCTGGTATGGACTGTACCTGTGTCGGGATAGTCTGCGAAGCCGAACCCTTTAGGTCGTCCAGTTTCGGGATCATAGACCAGACGGAATCGCTCGACTTTTCCCGCACTGCTGAAGATGTCGGTGATTTGCTCTTCGGTTAAACCTGAAGTTAAAGTCAGATGCGATGTGCTTACCCACGATACAGAACGTGGTCAACTTACCATAGGGAATATTGCCGACAAAAACGACGCGAGAGGGTGGTCTTGTGGCCATGCTCAATTCCTGTGATTCGAATGTGTTTCTGTAAATAAAGGAGTATCTGGAATCAAAGAAATAAAAGTGCTGAAAAAGTTCGAGACTTGGTGCGATAAGTGGGAATAGAAGCAATGGCACAAGTTGTGATGTGATGTCAAAGTCTGGAAGAAAGCATCGAATTTCTCAGCCTTGCCAATAACAAAGGATAGGCTGATGGGCAAAGAGTTTGGGTGGGGACGATCTATTGACCACTTAGAACATAGAATCAACTGGGTCTCTGTCCCAAACTGAAGCTCCGAATCAAACCCGCCCTGGCTTAGTGCAGAAATAGAGGGGACTAGACCCTGTAAAACGCCCCCCGAGCTACGTTTTAGAAGAGGACGTCAGCCGCACTTGGAAAAAGGTGGCCTTTTAGATTTGGGGGAAACGACTGGACAACTTGTACTGTACTTCTATTCTCGCATTCTTGGTGTTTCTTTTTCTTTTGCATTGTTTAGTTTCCCGAGTGCCAGGTGCAGATCCGCAATCGATAAAGGAAAGATTCAATAAATGCTGCCTCTCCTTTATCACAGCTGATATCCTTTGTCGCACTGTCACTTTATTTCGCCGTCACGTCTCTCCTTTTTGATTGGCGCCTCAACTTCAGATACCTTCGACTTATAACTGCTCTGACTTTCATTGTCCCAAATATATAACTATGCCTCCGAAATCTAGATTCACAAGGCTCGATGCCTTTACCAAGACGGTCGATGAGGCAAGAATCCGCACGACTAGTGGTGGCATCGTCACTATCGTGTCGCTCCTAGTGGTTCTGTTCCTGTCATGGGGCGAATGGGCAGAATATCGACGCATTGAAATACATCCGGAGCTGATTGTGGACAAGGGAAGAGGTAGGAAAGCCTTTGCATTTGTTGGAAACGAGGCGCAACTTCTGTTCTAATGCTGACATGCTCTGTCTCACAGGAGAGCGGATGGAGATTCACTTGAATATCACATTTCCCAAGATGCCTTGCGAGCTCCTGACTCTTGATGTTATGGATGTATCTGGCGAACAGCAACATGGAGTCATGCACGGAGTCAACAAGGTCCGCCTCCAACCTGCCAGCCAGGGTGGCGCCGTTATTGATATCAAATCTCTTGCGCTCCACGACCAGCCTGCTGACCATCTCGATCCCTCGTACTGTGGTGGCTGTTACGGTGCTCAGCCTCCTGCTAATGCTCGAAAGCCCGGATGTTGTCAGACCTGCGATGAAGTCCGCGAAGCCTATGCACAGTCCTCATGGGCATTTGGCCGTGGGGAGGGCGTTGAGCAGTGCGAGAGGGAACACTATGCCGAGAAGCTGGATGCGCAGCGCGACGAGGGATGCCGCATCGAGGGTGGTCTGCGCGTGAACAAGGTCATTGGCAACTTCCACTTTGCTCCTGGCCGAAGCTTCAGCAGTGGTAATATGCATGTTCATGATCTGAAGAACTACTGGGATGTCCCCAAAGGCAAACCGCACGACTTCACTCACTATATTCACTCTCTCCGCTTCGGACCTCAACTGCCTGACAACATTGCCAAGAAGGTTGGCACCAAGAGCTCGCTTTGGACCAATCACCATCAGAACCCTCTCGACAATACCCGTCAGGAAGTCCACGACCCTAACTTCAACTTCATGTATTTTGTCAAGATTGTGCCCACCTCTTATCTTCCTCTCGGCTGGGATAGCAAGGGTATCAAGATCGCTGGTTTGTTGCAAGATGACAACGCTGGTCTAGGAGCCTACGGTTATTCTGAAGATGGCAGCGTGGAAACTCACCAGTACTCTGTGACCAGCCATAAGAGAAGTTTGGCTGGTGGTAACGATGCCGCAGAGGGCCACGCAGAGCGCCTGCACACTAGCGGTGGTATTCCTGGAGTCTTCTTCTCATACGTAAGTATACGCATGTTATTATACAGTATACCTTCAAGCTGACATTCACTCCAGGATATCTCGCCCATGAAGGTCGTTAACCGTGAAGAGAAGGCCAAAACTTTCAGCGGTTTCCTCGCCGGACTTTGTGCCATCGTCGGTGGAACCCTGACTGTTGCTGCTGCAGTGGATCGAGGACTGTTTGAGGGTGCGGCCCGTATCAAGAAGATGCGTTCCAAGGACCAGTGAACTGAAATCTGAGGCTATTTATGTCTACAATGTGAAAAGAGGTTGGTTTGTAAGACGGACTTTAGTGAAGGTGTCCATCAGTGTGAGTAGTGTAGGCATCCGTTGTAAATATTGCAAAAGTCCACGGGTATATGCGTTGGCGGATAGGCGTTCCGGGACAGTTGGGATTTGAGCAGCATTGTACGGATACAGAATATAAGAATGCGATTTTGAATATACTTGAGATTCATGCATGAGAAAGTGGATTGTAATCATTTGAAGAATATTTGGCATGGGTCAAACCAAAGCTACAGATCTCTCTAGAGGCGGCTTTAAAAAAAAAACCTCGCTTGTGTCACTAGTTTCAACGGTCACTACAGGGGAGGGTTGATTGAGATCTGCAAACTCACAAGTATGGAACATGGGAGTGTGGGATTTATTGAGCTTGCCTGTGACTTTTCTCTTGGGTGATCGTAGAAATCGTATGTACCTACGAAGTCAATCTTTGCTGACTTAGTAACTGATAAGAGGAATGAGCAGGGAGATTAGTGACTAGATACTGAGATGACTGTGCGTACATTCACTACCTTAGTAGGTAATGAAGCGAATGATGCAACTACGGAATCTGGTGCAAAGAGCCAGCGGGGATCCATGATGCTGCCCGTAGCGAGACACGGTAGTCGGAGAGGCGAATGGTGACTCGGGAGAGCTTCCTTGGTTGTGAGGAAGCAAAACCATCAAATGAGATACGAATTGCTGTAGCCGGTGAGAAGGTGGACTTTACTTAATTTTACGATGGCACAAAGTTCAAAATAGTAACTTGATTAGTCCAAAGGTTTAGAGAGCACGTACGCGTTGATTGGTGCCTTGACTTACGATCATCTGGAAAACTCAATCTCAGACCAAGCCAACTTCATTTGCCTTGGACCTTGTCGCAACGACATATCATCTTGTAGCTGACCCCCAGGTTTCAGCACACGTATGAAACCTACTCTGGCCACTCTACTCTATACATACAAGACGGGAGCAGCCATGATAGTGATGAAACTGGCGCTATAGCAATCAAGAATCAACTTTTGGTACGATTTACTGTTCTCCAGCGTCACTGTAAGTGTCCCTGCATGGTTGCTCGCTGCAGAAGGGTCTGTGATACGTGACATCGCGATCCAGCCAGCGAGTGGAGTCTTAATTATCCTGTATTCCTGTACCATTATCTCAATACGCGTCTAATGTCTAATTTTCGCATATTGTAATAAATTGAGGCTTGAGTTATATGAAGGAAAGGCTAGAATCTAGATGAACACGCGTGCAACTTGCCTCGCAAGTCCAATCCTCCACTGGTTTTGCCGAACTGCTAGCGCAGCACATGGGTTGCTAAAAAAAAAAAAAAAAAANNAAAAAAAAAAAAAAAAAAACAAACCACACATGACGGAGAAATATGTACTCATGTCTGGTGCCAACCTGGGTGCGAATAGGTGGAGGCTTATTAACGAGCCATCCAATGCGTGCTTGTTAATTCAAACTTGACTCTCATTGAAATGGGGCAGAGAGGCATTGGAGCATTCGGCAAAAGGAATCCTGGTTTATTACCTAGTTTATGGGATCGCAAGACGGAGGGGGCAATGAAGTGGCGCGGTCAACCCAGCCCGAGCTCGACTTGTAGAGGTCACGCTAAAAGGCCTGTGATTTGGTTCTACTTGAAGTCTGTGAGGCTGAGGATGACTCGGGATGACACCGCCAATGCTTTGCGTAGTACATACCTATGTATAAACGGTGTTGTTGGATTGAGATCATAGTGGGTGACCAATCTGTATAGATAGACATAATATTACGATAAAATAAGAATCTCGTCTAATTAAGCACATCTCATGCACAAATAAATAAGTACCCCAGACCAAGCATCGTGCCTGCAACAGCATTGGTCCCTAGATGGCACCAGAACCGGGAAGCGGCTTGAAGATGGTGGGGACTAACAAGTAAGCCCCTGGCTGGTGTCTCATTTTTGCATACTACGTAGTAGGTAATTTGCATTGCATCTGGCAATGGCTTTATACTGTGGTGTTTTGATACCTCAAAAGATGAATATAGAGTAGTAATTAAGGTAATAGACATTCTATAACAGGCTTTATTCGACGCTAGAGATGAATAGAGTTTATCTCCACTGTTCTCATATTGTATCATGTCCAAAGTATTGTCGAGCCTTGATCATTTGTTATTGTGTTACCACGGTTGCTGGCCCTTTTACTCGAAAACAGCGAGATTAGTGAAGCTACATGTGGACAACCTTAGTATGAGACTTAATAGCTGCCTTTCCGAGTAAAGTAAGGCAGCATCTGTCTAATTTGCCGGACCCTTCATCGCATACATGGTCTATCCCTTGCTGATGTACCATGGCTACCTTGAATGGGTCGTGTCTCCGTCTCTAGTGGGTTTGTTCCCGTCAAGACGAGAAAGAAGCGTTATTCAATTCGAGATAGATTACCTGCAGCTAGCTGTGGACTGAGCGTCAACAGTGAACGCCCCTTTTGGTCACAAGGTTATCCGTCTTGACCAAATTTTTAGCTTCGGAGGAATTGAGCTGTGTACTATCATAAAGCGGGGAGAATACCAGATCAGACTATACCCTATAATAGTGTGATGGTACCATCCTGAGGGCTCGTATTTGAGGCTTTAAGACAATTGAACCGATCGCGGCTGAGGGGACAAGGTAAGCTCGCCGATTTTCATCTCTCGAGCACAGGCTAGACAGTAGGCTAAGTTCTCTTATCAAGTGGCGAGAGGCGGGGGCTTTGTTCTGGGCTTTTTTTTACGAGCGAGATATACGGTAGATTCATCCCGTAAGATCAGATTGGATCGTGTAGAAGCATGGGTGTGGTGGTGCTATCTGTAGGTGGTTTAAGGGGCCTTCCATCCATGTGGATGAACCCTTGCACAAGGCTTCACGTTGTGCAACTCCATGTCCTCAATGTCTTCACAAACCCAAACCTCGTAGTCTCACAAAGTCTAACATCCTTCTGTAGTGTTTTGTTCCCAATCCAGTAATCATGTCTTTTGGAGTGTTCCACTGCTCAGCGCCTCCTTTTGACCTCTAGTCTCCCCAACTTCTGGATGGATCCATCAAAAAAGGGATGGGTTCCATTCAGGCCTTCCATCTCTCCACCCTTTCTTCCATTTCTGTAACCAATCTGCCAACTCCTCCAGGTAATAAAGCCCACCCAGGGAACATAAATTAGTGCCTTGTCTTGGTGCTTGGGGGCCAGGCCATGAATGGTCATGTACCGTTCCTTTACTACAACGGGGTACCTAATTGGATCCATGGATGTCTTTCCGGCATCGTACTTTTAATTAGGTAGGCCCAGGTAGATAGGTCTCACACTCACAGGCCCCTACTCTAAGACCTTAGACCTTAAACCTCCATTGCCTCCCACCCAACTTTACCACTGCGGTACTGTACATACCTCTCATCCAAGACAAGCACTGTGACGGCGTCATTGTTCGTTACTACGCACGTATTGTTTGAATTGTCATTCACATACACGTACCCGCCGCTCTTTTTTCGATTCTTTTTTGTTTTCACACGGACTCTGTTGCTCTTCGATTTCCATGCCTTTATAGATCAACGTCATTCAGCATCGTCTGTCACCCCCCGAGAATCATCAACCCACACCCATTGAAGCCGAATAGTACGGTATTCAACTCCAAATATAAAGTACGCCACGACACCGCGTCGCATTATCGTCGACCTCATATATCGCCTCTCTTTCGCCAACAACTTCCACCTGCTCATCTGGCCCTTTGCTTGTTTCAACTTTGTTCCAGCGACCATCTCCGTATCACAAATCGCATAGCGCGGCCCGCGCAAGATCCCTCTCCGACGCAGATCCCTCCTTGGCTACTACCTCTCGCCCTCGACTCGCCATCATTCTTGACGTCTGTTAAACATCGCACATTATTTACTTTCTTCCACCGATATCGTCAGCAGGCCTATTTTTGCTCTGTAATTTATGTTTCCGCCCACCGTACTGTTTTAGACAGTCACTTCTTCGATCTATAGAGTTTCGCGACAACTGGGTTTCCTCGTATACTCAGCACAGCAGTTCCTTGAGATACCCCGTGCAGTTGAAAACACCCAAACAAGCGCCATCTCGTTTTCGCATCTACATTGAATCTTGGCTTTTCAACTTCATTGTCTGCATGGAAACACGCCCTCTTAGCTAGACTTTTACTCTTAAGCGACCACCATGTCGTCACGACCGTCTCTATTGGACTTGCGATCGGATTCTTCGAATTCCAACCTTTCTACAGTCTCTAAACCCCTGCGTTCGCCTCGCCTTCATGTGGCTGGAGAGGTCCCTCCCGAGCTGTCTCCTTTGGACGCTTTCGCTATGCAGAGTCGCCTGCTCGCCAGACAATTGCAAGAAAGCGCCAAAGAGGGCAACAGGATGAGTCGCCTTCCTCCTTTAACCGTTGAGAGCCCATTGATTGTCCAAGGCCGCTCTGAGTACTTTCGTTCGTTGTCACAAGATTCAGGCTCCGAAGCCGGCGACCACCCTCCTCTACGCCCTTCATCTGGACTTGCAGTGAGGACAGAGGTGGAGGATGCCTTTAGCGACGATGCTGAGCGCCCAGTATCGATGCATCCACGAATGAGCCGGATACCACCTACTCCTGATGAAGAAGTGCCCGCAGTACCTCCCCGAGCTCCGTCTAGAGGACGGGTATTGGATCATATCGATGAGACAGGCTCGTTTTTCGACGCCAGGAGGGAACGATCGCCCTCACCATTGCATAGTGATACACAATCGCAGTCTGATAAGCGAATTGAATCATCCCCGTCTCAGAAAGAAGATACTGCCTCGTTACTTTCTGCTCGACGACCCAGCGGTTCGATTAGCGGTTCAATCACTGGTTCACCAGAAAAAGCCAAGCATTCATTCGATGAGCTTGGACTAGCGCCACCTCAGACCTCATTTCATCAAAGAAGGCGGACGCCCAGCAATGTCTCGTCCCCAGCACTCCCAACCGATGAGGATGGTACCGGCATGGCGGCCTCTTTCCACTCACTGCCACCACGGAAACTATCTTCTGCAAGTGCAATGACATCCCCTGCCGTGGGCTCTTATCGACGATCACCATCCATTGGCTCCGAATCTTCTGCGCTACCTCGACCGTCTTTCAACTTTTCAAGACCTATGAGCAGGTCTGGGACACCTGGTATGGAGCCACCCTTAAGACAAGCTTCCTCTGATAGCCAACCTTCGTTCATTTTGGCTGATGAGTCGGCTCATACACCAGTAAGCATGCATAGTGAGTCATTCCTTGAGCAACAGGCCGAGGATCGCGATAAGGGGGCACCGTCCTACATTTATTCCAAATTCTCACTCCCGCGAGGTAAAGCCATCCAACGAGCAGAACCGGACGAGAATGCTTCGCAGGCTTCATTTCATTGGGAACAACCTATGGTTCCCCCAAGCGACGTCCACCGTTTTGAGCACGCCCCTCCTCCATCACCTCCAACTCGACCTACAAGCTCTTCCGCGAACACGGTTCCTGATGATAGCTTGGCATCGGGCAGCCCGTTACCAAAAGCATCAGTTGAGTTGAGAAAGGTGCAGTCAGAAACGACACCATCCCCGATGCCACAGCTATCTCCGACTACAAGCAGGCCATCTGTCGAGGAGCCGCGTGCTTCAGAGGATGTACCGAGAGGCCGAGGTCGAACACCTGTATCAATTGCTACCAGTGATACAGCAAGCACAATTAAACCACCCCCGACTGCTCGCTCGACAGCGCCTACAGCCTCAGAAATGAGCGCAGAGGAACACTTGGCAAAGGGTATTGCGTGTCATGAGAGTGGAGATTTGAAGGAATCGACGTACCATCTGAGATACGCAGCTCGGCTGGGCGACCCGACGGCTATGCTTCTCTATGCGCTTGCATGTCGCCATGGATGGGGCATGCGTGCTAATCAAAAGGAAGGCGTAGAATGGCTCAGAAAAGCTGCGGAATGCGCTAGTGTCGAGATAGCAGATGATGAGTCTCACGTCAAGGAGGGCAAGCACGTCGACGTTGTAGAACGGAGGACTCGAAAAGCCCAATTTGCTCTGAGCATTTACGAATTGGGAGTTAGTCACATGAATGGCTGGGGTATCGAACAGGACAAGTCACTAGCTCTCCGTTGTTTCGAGATCGCCGGTAGTAAGTCCCCCCTGTTATGATGAACCCATTAAAACTTGGTTGCTAACCAAGATCTTAGACTGGGGCGATGTCGATGCGCTGGCTGAGGCAGGCTTTTGCTATGCACAGGGTATTGGATGTAAAAAGAACCTCAAGAAGAGCGCCAAATTCTATCGCATGGCTGAAGCCAAAGGTATGAGCATGGTCGGGAACAGCTGGTAAGTCTCTACCGGAGCAAAAAATAGAAAAAAAAAAAAAAAAAGCACGATCTTGATCACTGACATTGAACAGGATCCACAAGGCCAAATACGATGATGACGAAGAGTCAAATGCGTCTAAGAAAGACAAAAAAAAGGCCCGGAGCAAATCCCGAACCAGAACCATGTTTGGACGAAAGTGAGCTCAAGAGCAGCTTTAGCGACACGCCTACTATGATAATGATGATACCTTCGACATACCCATTTTAATCGGAGTTTTGACTGGTTTTAATTTCATTGGGTTTCATGGGCTTTGGGAGGAATATTCTTGTGTCCCTTGTAAAGGGCTGCTCAGGGCTGGTCCTGGGCCAGGTCAAGGAGCCTGATTCCCTTACGTGTTCAGCGTCAAACTCTAGATGAGGATTTTTAATGGACACATAGCCCAATTAGTGGGCAATATCAATTAATATGCCTGGTTCAGGCATAAGGACGCCGTTGCTTGATCATGACGGCTGTCTGTTCCATTCAAGAGGTTCTTGTGGGTTGCATCTCACCTTCAAGGACGAACGAAAAGCAGAGACACTTGCGTGAAGCAAGAACCTGCTTTTTAATCAATTGCATCTGAAATATTGTATTGATCTTTGCTGGCGTCACCAGTCGCAACTCTGCCTGCCACGGGGTCAAGTCTGTTTTAGTGATCCAGTTTATAGCCTTCCGGAATTGCCTGTTGTTACATGCCATAGTCTACTTCATCTAATGTTCCAATACCCTCTTTAGCTGTCAACATCCATCTTCTCCTCAACAGGCACGTCTTCCACACTGATGTACCGCTTGATCTCATCCTTCTTGATGATCTTCTCGTTCAGCACCGCCGTCGTGCCCTTTGCGAAACGGTAACTCTGCAGCTTGGGGTCCTTCTCGTTGGGCTTGATGTAGTTTCTCTTCAGTGTCGTCTTGTCCTTGGTAATGATAGCCACATCCACGTTCGAACCTGAGCCCAGATCGTTCCAGACACCAGCAAGAATAGCGTCGCTCGCCAATTTGACAGCCTCCTCCTGGTTAAGGTCGGGCTTCCACTGCGTCTCGAAGACACTCATAGCTGCCAAGCTACCACTGCCCATGGTGACATAGGGAAGCTTATCTGTGCTGCCATGGGCGTGGACAGTGAAGAGGTGGGTGCCAGTTGGGTCTACGCCGGCAACGACGAGGTAGGCACCAATGTAGCCCTGATAACGGAATAGGTGCTGCTTCAGAAGGGTCATGCAAGTGACGACACGGGGCTTGCGACCTGTGGATAGGGAGTGCAGCTCAAGCTGGGAGGAGATGAGAGCAGTGGTGAACTCTGTGTCGGCGGCTGTACCGGCGCCAGCGCACCAAATCTGAGGAGAGATGTAGTGAAGCTTCTCACAGTTCTTATCGGCGACAATAGGACCGGATGTGGCTCGAGTATCGGCAGCAATCTAATGACAAGTATTAATCAATGTTGAGCTCTTGGTTGGAAAGCGGTAGCTTCATTCAATGTCCCGAGACAGGCCACCAAGGAAGAAAGGAGTCACTTACTACAACACCACCATCAAATATGCATCCCACAATAGTTGTTCCAGTGCTAGTAGCCTTAGGAAGAGGTACTCCTCGGGCGTGGAGGGCCGCATTGCGGTTGTAGTTTGAGAAGTCGAAGCCAGGCATCTTGGAGGACCTATGATTCCCCGACTGAAATTATCAAGTTGATGGCGTTTCCCGAATGCCTATTGAATGATGTGGAATCGCGAGAATTGGCCAGATCGCTCGGGATATCTGTTGCGGTGGGAATGTTGTTGGTCGTTGACAGTTATAAGGCGAGTCGAGGTTAGCAATGGAAGGATGACGAGGCTAAAAGCTGCCTCCAGCGGCGGTTGAGCTTCAGTGAGCACCTACAGTAGCAATCCAGGTTGTGCTCTGATTGGTTGAACTCAATAGGCACGACCGACACATCACGCTGAAGCAGGTCGCAGAGGCTTAAACTTAAACACGTGATAGGAGTTTTGGAAAGTGAATTTCCAAAGACAATGAATTCATTGGGGCAGACTTGACTTGAGATAAAGACTTCATTGATTTTCTGAACTCAGAGAGTATCTCGATTTCTCCCTTCCCATATTATCTGAAATTCATCAACAACTGTATTTCTAAGTTCCCGGCGTGTCATCCAACCAATCACGATCTGTTAATGCACGTCCCCCAGCCTACCACTACCTGGACCAAAGCTCCCCCCGGTCGCCCCAGCCCACTCCTATGCTGAGGGCAAATTTATGAACTTCAGGTTCTCTCTCCAAGGCCGGCTACTCTGCTACAGTCATGGCTTTTAGCTTTGGCAATTCAGGAAACGCCATGCTCGGGAGTACGGCTGGAGCAGGAGGACTGACTACAGGCCCTGATCTGGAGACAATTCAGACAGAGGTAAGTGCGCTAATCTTTTATCTTGATGCTTCAGCATTGTATTGTATTGAATCGCTTGTTTTGTTGACTTCATTGACGTGAGGCTAACCACTCCCGATCTGTACAGGACCTGGGATTTCTCTCTATCGCCGGTGATGCCAAGGTGCGCCTTACATCTGCCTGGTCATCTCTTCCATCTTCTACGGCGTCGCTCCTCAGTGTCGCTTCGCGCAAAGGTCTTGTCGCTGCTGCTGGACCCGATCAAGTTGTTATCGCCACGACTGAATCTGTGCGAAAAGCCTTCGAAGCACCCAAAGATGGTGACTCAGATATTCGCGGGTTTGAGCCTCAGCTCAAGATTCCCATGCCGATGCGAGTTTCGCAAATTTCGTTTACTGCAGATGAAAACTATCTGATCCTTTCCGCGGAATCAGGCGGCGGGTTGGCCGTCTATGAAGTCCAGAGCCTACTAGCAGGATCAACAAACTCGGCCTTTGAGCTATCGACAAACGGCGAAACACTCAGAGCTATGATCCCGAATCCTACACCTGAGAAGGCAGAACTTTGCGCCATTGTGACGAACAACGGCAACCTGCACATGGCGAACCTCAAAGAACGTCATATTAGCAATGCTTTGAAGAATCAGGTTAGCTGCGTCAGCTGGAGCTCCAAGGGCAAGCAGCTGTGTGCAGGTATGGGTGATGGCACGATCTTCCAGATGACGCCAAAAGGCGAAGGTAAAGGAGAGATCCCGAAGCCGCCCAACCTGGGTGACTTTCATGGTATGAAAACTGAAGCTCCTCGGTTTTATCTCAAGTTAGACTAACAGCATCCCAGTATCATCCCTTACCTGGCTCGAGAATCACCTGTTCTTATCCATCCATACTTCAAATAATGAATCCCCTCCCAGCTCTATCTACCATATCATTACGCGTCAACCACCATCGTCTTTCAACTTCCAGAAGCTGACTGATCCCGTCGAACCTTTTGGATCAGAGAAGACACCACATCACTCGATTCTACGCCTCCGAGACTTTCCACCGGCACTCCAAGACATGCTCATTGTTGCTTCTACTGCAGCCTCGGAAATGGGTTTGTTGAGTCGTTCTAAGACACCTTTGGCTACAGACAAACCTGCGGATTCTATCACTGGGGTGTTCACGACGACAGAATTCCTAGACGATACCAGGAGACCTACGTTGCCCATGACTGATTCCATGGATGACTCCACCCCGATCGGTTTGGCTCTCGATCTTTCTGCCAAAGATAAAGTCTACAAACCCATTCCATCAGATGTTGAGCTAGAGGAATCGCCAGGTCCACTTCCTGGGTTTTGGGCGCTTACACATGAGGGTGTTCTCTGTGCTTGGTGGGTAGTCTATAACGACTCTATCAGACAGGGTACCTCATATCCTCACTTAGCTGCGGTCGAGGGCACCTCTGCGCCAATCCCTGCACCAGCAACCCAAGTTACGCCTGCAGCTTCGGCATCGCCTTTCTCCAATCCAACTCCATCCGCGTTTGGCTCAGCATCACAGCTTGGACAGAAGTCATCCCCGTGGGGCGGCGCCAACACTGGCTCTGTTGCCCTGAGCACGGGGGGCGCCGTATTTGGTTCAAGTGGCTTCAGCAATGCTGCCGCCACCTCTACCCCGGCATTTGGCAAGCCTAGCTCTATCGGCTTTGGCCAATCGTCCCAACTAGGTGCGAAAAGCTCTCCTTGGGCATCAGCATCAGGTGGAGCGCCAGCTGCAACTCCCGCTTTTGGTCAGTCAGGATTCTCGAGTTTCGCAAACAACAATAATACAAGCCCCTTCGGTAAAGCAGCGTCAAACTCTCAATCGGGTGCTCCCACATCAGGTGGTTTCGCTGGCTTCGCCAGTAAGAGCGGGTTTGCTTCCGTGAACAGAAACGGTAGTGGTAGCGTGTTTGGTAGTGGAAGCCAATCTGCTGGCAGTCCTTTCGGGTCCACCTCTAACACCGAGACAGCTTTCCCAGCCAAAACTGAGCAGTCTTCGGGGAGTCCCTTTGGGTCTACCCCTTTCAAACTTCAAAGTTCATTCAAGCCTGATGGATCTGCCAAGGATGACACAGCCAAACCCAGTGGTTCTCTCTTTGGTAGTAACTTTGGATCAGCTCTTACTGATGCTACTAATAAGCCCGAAGTTACAACACCTACACCTAGGGATGAAGACATGGATACCGCCGGATTAACGGAGGAGACTCCTCAAGCAAAAGATTCATTGTTCCCTGCCCAGCAAAGCCCCGAATCCACAACACCAACCACAACTCCTGCTCCATCGAAGTTTGGGTTTGCTACGTCACCTGCCCCCCAGACATCAAGCTTTGGACAGCCATCCAAGTTTGGATCTGCTGGTGGTGGACTTTTTGGGAACAAGTCGGAGACACCGAAAACCAGCGGCGGTCTGTTCGGGTCTACTTCGAGTACCCCTAAGCCAGGCGGGGGATTGTTCAGTTCGACCTCCGGGACACCCAAGGCTACTGGGACGCTGTTCGGATCGCAGCAAAACACGCCCAAGGCGAGTATTTTTGGAGGACAACAGAAACCGAGCGGTTACACAGGGATCTTTGGGCAAAAGTCTGAACCAGCTAAGGCCAAGACCTTTGAGACTGAGAACCCCAAAATCAAGGTGGAAGAGGATGACACCCCGCTACCTCCGGACACGACTAGTAAAGCTAGCTTCGCTGTAGGTGATTCATCTTCGTCATCAGCGGCCTCCAAAGCCGAGACAGCCCCTCTGCCGCCAGACTTCACTTCCACATCTAAATCTACCGTCAAAGCAGGCGAGGCATCCGATGCTCCGTTACCACCAGATTTCGTCAATGTGCCCAAGCCTACCGACAAGAAAACTGTTGCCTCTGACGCCCCCTTACCACCTGACCCAACCATTCCAACAAAGCCCAGGTCGGTTTTTGATAAGCCAGATGGAACGCCAAAGGCTCCTTCTAGCCTTTTCCCTGCGGTTGCCGGTCCTCCTTCAGATGATAGTGATGATCTGGACAATGAAGATGATGAAGACGATGAAGACGAGGAAGAGGACGAGGGCGAAGAGAGAGAGGAAGAGGACGATGGGTCTGAGGGCAGTGGTGTCGACGTAGCCAAGGATCTAAGCCCTACTGCCAGCAACCTTACGCCCGGGTATACGCCTCAAAGCTCATTTGGTGGCCCTGGCGGGCACCCACTTGGAAGCCCTCGAACATATCAAGAAGGGTCGCGACCACTGTTTGGGGAACTCAGTCGCAATGCCCCTGTATTCCCACGTCCTAACGTAACCAGCCCCCGCTCTCCAAGCCCGGTCCGAGGTGCAGTGCCAAGTAGGGTCCTCAGATCAGAGAATATGAGATCAGTCAGTGCCCCAGGAGTAGCCTCACATCTCCTCGGGCACAGGCAGTCTCAGATGGGCTCCTCAATAACTAGCAGAGACGCTGGCTCATCAGAAGACCCATTCGTGGCACAGCATCGTAAACTGAAAGCCAAACAGGAGGCTGCTGAAACCCAGCCATTGGTTGATGAGGAAGACAATGAAGTTCAGAAACTTCTGGTATCGGAAGTGCAAGGGAGCCTGACATTGGATGAGTTCATTGCTCATGCAAACGTCGCCCCGCCAGCTAAGGAAAGCATCCCGAGCCAAGTTGAAGCAGTTTATCGTGACATCAACTCTATGATTGATACCCTTGGCCTGAATGCCAGAACTGTAAAGTCATTCACCAAGGGCCACACGGAGAACTGTAAGCGAGGTGGCCGCAGCAAAGAGGATCTCGATGACTCTGAAGATTGGGTACTTTGCGAGATTGGCGAGCTGGGAAACATCCTGGATAATGAACTGTACACTGATCTTGAGGACGGACGGGTTCGTGACTTGGATGGTAAGCTCGATGCTTGCCACGAACTCACTAGAGATATGCACCGCCTTCGAGCTAAGCAGGAGGATCTGAAACAAATCCTCATGATCAGAACCGACCCTGATCAGGCTGAGGTTACGCGGTCGATGCCTCTGAGCGCAGAGCAAGCAACACAGCAGAACGAATTAAGACGCGAATTTACCAAATTCTCGAAGCTCTTGGCTGAAGCAGAAGAAGCCTTAACGCTACTCAAGACAAGGATTGCATCTGTCTCCAGTGCGTCGGGCAAAGGGAAAGCAAATGTCCCTACGGTCGATGCGGTCATTCGTACTATCGGAAAGATGACGGCCATGGTCGAGAAGCGCAGTGGGGACATTGACGTTCTCGAAAACCAGCTGCGCAAGGTCAACCTCAACGCCACCAGCCGAGAAGGATCTCCTATGGTAACACCACAGGGAAGAAGGAGCATCATGTTCTCCCCTGAAGGAACCCCAGTGAGGAGCCTCCGCCAGAGCCTTGCGGGTAGCATGTCTCTTGGAGCATCTGTGCGAGCTACGCCACCACGCAAGAAGCTTAGTGGATTTAGTCGAGAGGAGAAGGGCGATTTAATGGAAAAGAAAGCACGCCGACAGGCTGTGTTGGGTAAGCTGAAGAGCAGCGTAGAGAAAAGAGGTGTTAGTGTTTGGAATATGGAGGATATCGAATAATCGAGGACGACTGGATGGACATTATCACGCCGAAGCAAGTCAGAGTATGGATATCAACAGGGAATGAAGCAAACAAGCAACTGTATCGTAGATTTCAAATAGCGTATCAATTGGTTGTACCACCACCCCGATAGCCAATGTATTTTTGGTCCGCAATAGTTCCGTCTTTGACCCGTGCGTGTCAGTCAGTACCTTGCAATTCAATTATGAGAATGATGAGAAATTTCAACCAATTAATCTGTCTTATCGACGATATCTGAACCAATTGATTCTCCAAACAAACACCATTTTACTCCTTGGGTATACTCAGACGTTGAATTCCATCAAGACATGCATTATGCAAAAATTTGGGCCAGCACACGACTCTGTCAGGCTGTTGGAGCAGAAGCAGCAGAAGGAGCTGCAGATCGTGGGATAGCAGACTTGGGGTCTGTGGCTAGAGTCTTGTTGGAGATATCGCGAGGGATGTTACACGGATCGGAGTGAACCCGGCAATGTTCCTTGTTCTTGTGCTCAGGGTGAGGTCGAGGAGTGTAGCTGAGAGATCATCGTTAACCGAGAACAGTTTGAGCTGAGAATTGCGTTGACATACTTGACGAAGGAAAGCATCTTGAAGAGCTGTTAAGGAGTAGTACTCGTAATAGTGGTTGTTGATAAGCAGTAGATATTGTTTGATAATGTTTTCTTATGTTTTGCAAAGCCAATTGTCTGCTTGATGTTGATGATACTAATGACGAGTTGGGCGGAGAGGATGGGAAGCTGAGCAGTATTATATAGTTGACCTATTTTCTAATCAAATCATTTTACATACACCACATTACAAAATGCTGGCTTGGCCGGACCGGCCATACTCTGGTGACTGACTGGCAGGACCTTTCAATTGCACGTGTGACCGGCATCAACTTACAGAATAGGGCAGGGATTCTCCAAAGACTTTGACTTTGACTGGGGGATATGAGCGCAATGCTGACGTCGTACGGATTGTCCCGACAGGGGAGTGATAGGATACCTTAGCAGGGAAGAGCGTGCGTGTGACCCTGGAACAAGGAGGACGAAGTGCGCTGCGGCTGATGAGGAACCCTTGTATGAGATGGGATAGGGGACCTGGCGATGAATGATGGCTGATTGGGTGTGTTGATATGGTCAGAGGCCGGCCCGGTGAATGAGCCTGCTCTATGCACTTCCCGACTACGGAGTAGGGGGGCATAATCTCGGCATCCTGGATGAGAGATGAGAACTTAGAAGCACTTGTCGAGAGATTTGTCGTGTAAGCGAGCTTTTAAATGCCCAGTGTCTGATTAATGAGGCACCAGCAATCCGAAGTCGCTCAACTGAGGACCAACAATCATTACGAGATAAGCCTTGTATAGAGGTAGGTAGTTCATGTTCTCAATGGCAATTGCAATGGCCTTCCTTATTAAAGGGCTAAACGGATGCAGCTCTCGTGCAAAGCCACCTCGACTGACATTGTCACTTTTATCAGACCATGTTCTCGTTCGAGGTACGTACCTCAGAGTTACACAGTCCAAAGTCCGGTCCCTCGTAGGTGGAGCCCGTGGTCTGAAGCCGACACCCACCGAAGCATGGGTCGGCCACGGTCGGCGGTCTCGGAGACGAGTGGGGCAATCTGCGCCGTACTTCTTCTGCAGGCAAGACAGACTAACAGCGTCTTCTGATCGGGACCCACCAATTCTTTCCACCTAAACTTACCTTATCCACTTTCTTCACCTGCCACTCACCGAACCTTCACCTCAGAGGGGCAACAAAAAATTATTGTTTGCTTCGCGCTCCTCATCATTGATACATTCTACACGCCTACTTACCAGTCTGCATTTACATAATATTGACAACAACCACAATGGCTCCCACACAGCAGGCTGCGTGGGGAAAGGCTCCCACTTCAGAGGAAATCGAAAATCGAAAGGTAAACATCAGTTGAGCAGTCCTCAAGGCACCATAACCTAACTTTTGCGCCAGACCGTCGGCATTAACAAGGAAACCGTCACAAACATCACCTCCACCGATTACCCAGGCCACCACCCCGGTGAGGATCTCGAATTTACCTTAGATCGTTTCCGCGATGCCTTCTCGGTAAAATTCCACCAGAACGATCAGTTTCTCGCTTCTTTCTCTCTCATCGGAATCGACGCGTCGCTCGCAAACGCTTTCCGCCGCATCCTACTTTCCGAGATTCCAACTCTAGCTATCGAGAATGTCTACATAGAGAATAACACCTCTGTCATTCAGGACGAGGTCCTCGCGCATCGCCTTGGCCTTATTCCCTTCAAGGGTGGTCGTGAGGGACTGCACAACTTCCTCAAATGGCACAAGAAGCCAGAGGCGGGCGAGGATCCTTACGCTGGCTGCTTCGACTGGAATACGGTTCGCCTTGAGCTCAACGTGACATGCACCGTCAACGAGGATGCTTCACCTGCTGAGAACGACCCTCTCAAAGCTTACCATAACGCCCACGTATATGCGCGCGACATTGTCTTCGTGCCTACTGGCAAGCAAGTCGAGTACTTCAGTGGCGAGGACGCTATTGTGCCTACAAACCCAGATATCTTGATCGCCAAGCTCCGACCACGACAGACTATCAACCTCGCCATGCATATGCACAAGGGCATTGGATCTGACCACGCCAAGTTCTCTCCTGTCGCAACAGCCTCTTACCGTCTTCTTCCTACCATAACTATTACTAAGCCCATTTTGGGTGCTGATGCCGAAAAATTTGCCAAATGCTTCCCCAAGGGTGTTATTGGCCTCGAAAAGGTCTCGGGCGAGGAAGCTGCTCAAGCTGGCAGCGGTTATGAGGGCCACGAAGGTGAGACTAAGGCTGTGGTTGTTGATGCAATGAAGGATACCGTCAGCCGAGAGGCTCTACGACACAAGGAATTTGAAGGCAAGGTTAAGCTTGGCCGAAGGCGGGATCATTTCATCTTCTCTATTGAGAGCACAGGGCAGTGGGATAGCGATGAGCTCTTCCTTGAGTCAGTTAAGCATCTCAAGCTCAAGTGCAAGAAGCTCGAGCAGCAGGTTGTCAACATGGCGAGGTAATCTACCGGCTATATCAGAAGAAGATTTGGGTCTTGTTTGGCGCAGTATCATGATTTTCGGTTGATTTGTTTTCTGCGGTCTCCACGGTTAGATAAAAAGGAATGATACCATGACCACATCATAATATCTGTCAACCCGTTTCTTCTCGAATGTGTAATAATGCATGCTCATCTAGTATTTTTCAGCCGTCTTTATCATGGACATCTTAATTTATTAATCCAGCGCTTAAAGATGCCCAAAAGCCCGAACGCCTTTTGTTGATCATGTAGTCCAGGATCAGGAGCTTGTCTTGAACTTGAAAAAAAAATTGAACTCAAGGGGGAAAGCAGGATCAGTTACAACGACTTCTTGTCCGTCCTCCAGTCCAAGCTCGCTGAGAGTCTTGCTCAGGTTTGGACGTGTCTGCTCCTCCAGCCCTGGGGGAAATTGCATGTACAGAGTCTTGCCCTCAGCACGAATGGAGGGCTTCTTTAGTTGCGCTTCAGGGCGAATTGCGAATGATTCGATTAGCTCCTGTAGTGTGGATTTGGGGTTGACCTCAAGCGGCCGAGCCTGACGTCCACAGACAGGGCAGTCGTCCTTTTTCTCATGTTTGAAGGTGTATGTATAGATGCTGTCATTGCCAGAGTACATCATATAGTTTGCTTCAAACCCAAGACAAGGGGCAGATGTTGTCGCAATCTTGAAGGCTTCGTTGCAGCACGCCGCGGCGATGATAGCATTGGTAGATGCAATCGCTGGAATGATGTTTTTGATAGTTCCTTGAGTTAAGGAATAAGTGACACCAGGGATGCCAAACTCTTCCGCACGAGTGAGGGCCTTCTGGAACAGCCAGGTGACATGCTCTGGGTCATCCTTATCCAGCTTGGGGAATGGCTTTTCTTGCTCCCAAGCAATGACATGAGCCCATTCAATGCAATGCTCGGGCTGTCGAGGAATCGAGGCGATGGTACAGAGTGGAACGGCGGCGCGCGGGGCGTGCATGTCTAGCTGGCACTCTATACACGATGTCATGGAAGGCAGAATGACTCGAGCCTGTCCTTTGAAGCCTTCAGTACCGCCATCAATAAGGGGCTTTATCGCATCGGGGTCTTCAGCTCCCTCAGCAATAGAAACTAGCATGGCGTTAATCCAACGGCGAGCTTCGATACTGTCTAGCCCGCAAATCACAAGCTGGAACTGCTTGTAAAACTCCTCGTCGAAGTCTTGGATCCGGTTGTTGTGAGCTGTGATGGAGACGCCCTTTACTCTTTTTTGGACGAACTGGGCGGCGACCTCCGCTTTGTATTTACCAACATCATCCTTTCGGAACAAGAACTGGCGGTTGAGGTTGGAAATATCGATTGTATCTGGAATGAGATAAGCCAACGATTCGTAGCCAAAAAGAGTACTAACAAACCCATGTCTATTACATGAATATTCTTAAACCTCGACATAGCAAGATTCTTGAGGATTTCGCACCCTAATCCTCCCGCGCCGCTATATCATGGAAGTTAGTAGCTGCACATTGAGCCTTGGAGTGAATGTGACTGACATGACACTATGCAAATTAGTATGGCTTTCAGGATGTAATATGTACACATCACTACTCACAGAACTTTAAAACTCTCAAATTGGGCCAGAAACTCCGGCTCAGTAGCATCGGGATCTGTGTAAGGCCCTGCGTTACGGCGGATTTGGTCGAGATATTTCCTTTCCTTGTGGTCAGTCGTCGGTGATTTCACAAGCTCCAATAATTCCCAGCTAAGAGGCCTTTACCATCGCGCGTCTTCATAGCCATCAGCGACTTGTTGTGTCACACTAGCCATGTTTATATCTTTCAATCAACTAGTGGAAGCAATAAAAAGCTAAAAGAATGTATGAATATGTTTGCAGGAAGAGGTGTAAGATGAAAGAGTAGCTTTGTCAGAGAAGGAGCTCAGAAAGGATCCGTGTGTGGCGGAGAATCGTCATTGCCTACCTCAAGCTTAAGGTGAGGTAGGCCTGAGCTGGCTCGGTAAGTCTCGGTGAAGGTGGGGTCAAGGTGAGTACGTAAGGTAAGGCAATGTTTAATCCCAGGCAATAACGTATATTTCTAGATGATACTTCCAACTTTCAAACCTACCAACCTTACCTAGGCACCTTACCTTGCCTTAGTTCTTGTATCATGATACATACCTTATCTAGCTATTCCTGGGTGATCAGCAACGTTGAACTTTGCGTATAAAAATGGACGGCCTTCTTACCCCCGTGAGCACAGCATATTTAAAACCCCCAAATGAGCCTGAGCCGCTTTTCACAGAGGTCAAAACAGCTTCCAGTCAAAAGATACCAACAAAGATCTGCGACACCTCGACGGCTGATGACATTGTCGATGCGTTGAGAAACCAACCAGACTACAATACACTTATCTCAATACTGGAATTTCTCAGCAGCCACAAACCTGCGTCTGGTAACTTCTTATTCTCAACGCCCAATCCAAAAAGTGCATCCATCGTATACTTGCTAGTTTCCGAAATCGCATCAAATTATTGGACACTTTTACTTGGGGGAAACTTTGAGAATGATGACCAGACTAAAACAGAACTTCCCCGAGATGCAGAGCTCTTTCTCTGCTGTCTGCGCAGTCTGACAGGCCTTAATGCCGTCATCACACAGATACGAGCTCTCATTCAAGAGTCACGGCTGGGAGGAAAAGAAGAGAAGAGAGTTGACATATCAATCAACACTGGCATTTTATTGAGCATACTATCATCGATCCTTGGCGGCTATAACTCGATCATCACCATATGGAGCTCATCAATCAAGGGGATTTCTAACACAACCCTTCAAAGAGTTCAATCTCAGAAACTTGGGACCATTCTCACCAACGGCCAAATTGTATCCATATCTGCAGAAGCCTTAGAAGTCGTAGGACGCGATCGAGTCAACGATGGAGCGCAATGGACTGCCGACGGACTCAAGTATAGCAGATGGATAGGAAATGCTATTGTCTCATGGGTCGCTTCATCCCCCGAGCCTGATGCTTTAGCCTTCTCTTCTGAGCTGTTCCAGAAGTCATTGTCACTGCATCATTCAGGTAAGTCGCACATAAATCTCGATTATTGATATCTGCTTACACTTGTGCTGTAGAGGCCCTTATCAAAATCGCAATCGATAGACTTCTACTCTCTGAAAGAAATTCGATTTCAATCTTTATACAACTTGCTCTCCGTTCATCACGAACATCTAAGAAGGTTTTTCATATTTTACTTCACCATCTTTCACGGAAGTACTTGAATCAAGTAAGTCTGGACGACATATCTCCTGACGACAAGGTTTCCGCAGTTGCTGGGCTTCTCAAAGAACTAGCATTGCATGATGAAACAAGAAGAGATATTCTTATCAACTGGTGCGCATCTTCATCCGGTGCTGGGGTCGGCGATGAGGTTGGCATTCGCCGAGCTGTCATAGCTGCGCTTTCACAAGACCGAGAGGCGATCAATACTGTGTTGGAGAAAAGCATTGCGCAGTTTGGTGATGAGCTGTATATCAGACATTCCGCAATGCTTCAGCAAGATGGTAATCTGAACCGCAATTTTTTCGTCACTCCTGATTTGCTAACATCTCCGAGCACATACCCAGATCTTGCTCCTGGCTGCTGGCTACGTGCACAGAATGTACCCTATGAAGTTGACGCTGCTAATGCGAGTCGGCGCATATATGAATACTATCTCTAACCGAATCAGCTCGACGCAGCCTAGAGCTCAATTCCTTGGCCTGGTTGTAGGCGAATCACTATCGGCTCTTGTCGATGACAATAAGCAAAGGCTCGACTTCAAGATGGAGCAGACATCAACAGCAGAAGCACAGCAGTGGAAGAACCTTACCAAGATTTCTGACCATACTGGCCCTGTCGATCCTATTCTTTCGGACCACACAACGGAAACAATACCTCAGAAGCGGAGACCTTCGACGCCAAATGAAACTCTTCAAAAGAAATCCAAACAAAAGAAGCCTGCCGTCACTGAAGTCAGGCCAAAAGCTATTATTGAGGAAGTCGATTCTTCGGAAGAGGAAGATGATCTTGCCCCTTATTCGAAGAACTCTGACCCTGAAGATTCAGATGATGACGCAACACTTGTACAACGCAATAAGCCTCAACCGCCTGTTTACATCAGAGATCTCATCTCATACTTCAGAGATTCTGAATCATACGACAAACAGTTACTTGCTCTACAAACAGCTCCAAGTCTCATCAGACGCAAGGCCAATTACGGTACCGAAGTAAGTTTCCACGCTGATGAGCTGGCCGGGCTTTTGGTGGGAATCCAAGACAGGTTTGAGATAGAAAACTTTGATGACTTGCGCCTCCATGGTATGGTAGCGCTGGTTGTCTCTCAACCCAAGACTATGGCTCCCTGGTTTGCCCGCACTTTCTTCCAGGGAGACTATTCCCTCCATCAACGAACATCAATACTTATAACATTGGGTTTGTCGGCGCGAGAATTGGCTGGTTTCGAAGTCTCTCAGTACCAGTCGGCAGCGGCTTTTCCATCGAAGCGGCTCCCTGAGAAGATGGAGCAATTATACATTAGCTCGGCGAACGACAATAACGCCCTGCCATCTTCCCAGCTGAAAGCGCTCCCATCAAATGCGCTCGACAGTATCTTTCGGTCACTGACATCTGCTTTCCTCGCCCCACTTGCTGCGGAAGCAGCCGATGTCAACACAGGACCAGATATTTTGAAACTTCAGAGCTTCACGGCACGCTACAAATCCAAGTCTAAGTCCAAACCGCGCGTGCGTGTTATTCCCAATACGACGGCCGCACTCCTTGCCACATCTTTCTTCTCCCCACTTACCGCACATTTCCAAGTTGCGCTTCGTTCGGCGAAGCCAATCATACTCAACCATGCACTTCTAGCCCTTTACCTACAAACATTAGGTGTTATTGTCCATGCCGCAGGGCCCTCCACACTGTCCTTGCCGCAGTTGACCGCGGAGTTATGGGACTTGCTTCTCGGGGTTCGCGTGCATGTTTTGGGAGACCTAGGCGCCATGAGAGGTTGGCTTGTGGCCATGGCGTCTTTGCTGGAAGTGAATGGTGGTGACATGCGTCGACTGTGCGAAACTCAAGGCAGAGAGGTGATGGAGACAAGAGAATGGGTCGCGATGGTGTTTGAGAAGACAAGAGGGGAGGATGGAGGGGAGGAGAACGAGGTAAAAATGTTGGCGGCAGGCGTATTGATCCGGTTGGGAGAGGCTATCGAAAGATACCAAGCACTGCTAATGGGAGACATGGTCGGATTCCAATAAGCTAAATAAGAGGAGTTGGAAAATGAGAATTTGTTAAGCATTCTAGTCATGGCTTAAAATGATCATACATTGTGTTGCATAATACCCAGCCTTTTACCAGTATTCAATGCGTATTTCTATGCAGCGATATTACATGCTATCATATTGTTTGTTCCCAAATGCATGTGCGAAAGTTCTTTAAGGTGTCTCGAGAGACTCCATCCTTGTCGTACCCAACCGTCGAAGTGGCAGACCTGACAAATATGTGTTCGCATGGCTGAGATGATCACTCAGGCTCATCGCCATCCGCCTAAGCTCCTCCTTGACATGTTCTGATGTAGCCTGACCTTCCATGACTTGGGGTGATGGCGCGGTAGGTGCAGGCGGGAGGAACGATGACTGTTGTTGATAAGAGCGGGGGTGGTCGTCCCTCACTGGTGACCGGTCTAGTTGAGGCTGAAGTGGAGGAGGTTGAAGTTCGGGGGCGACGAGAGTTTGTGGAGTGAACGACTCTGGGTCTGTATCGGCGAACTCGCTGAGGGAGTAAGGTCTTTCGCTAGGGATGCTCCCATTGGTCTGCATTGGTTGAGATTGTCCCTGCGATTGATATAGGGGCACCTGAGTCTGCTGGTAGGACATCTGAGGGTCATGCCGCTGAGTGTTATTTAAGGAAAGGTCTACGATCGCATTTGCAAACTCGGAATCGTCAGAGACGTAGATGGAGGGTTCTCGTGTACTGTTGGGCATAACATAAAGAGAGGCGTGCTTTTCCAATTGGAAAGGATCTGCACCACCTAATTCTGAGCCAGCCAGCGATCCCACGTCCGAGTGTGATGTGGAAGGCCTGGTGTAGTCGTTCATAGGAATGGGATCAGCTAGGCCCATATCCAAATCAATGAGACTGCCTGACGACGCCCGGTTATTGACAGGAGAAGGAACCGCGAGATCGTTGAACTGCGCTGAAGGCTGGATTGGCTCCGTTGGAGGATGAATAATACGGCTAGTACTTGGCCCTTGCTCATCGTTGAAAGGAAATCTGAAAATCTCTGGATTTGCTGACGCTGGAGGGGCCATCGAGGGGAATTTCCAGTCTCGTGTTCTGCGGTTATTATTCATCATATCTGCGGGATCACTAAGTGGTGGCTTATTATAGGAGACATCACCAAAATCATAGTCGGTAGATGCTCTAGGATCTCCCGCTCTGATTGTGTTCAAGTCGACAAATTCTGATAGGTTGCTGCCGTCAAGGGACATGTCAAGATCGATCAGAGATTCTCTCACTCCAGGAGACTGGGATGAATCATCTCGCAACGGCAAATCTGACGCAGGAGGGGGAGGTGGAGGGGTAAAGTCAGCAGTAGGTGGAGGAAACGGACGACCATAATATGCTCGAGAGTTGTCCTCATAGTTCGATATTGTGTTTGGGTCAAAGAGCTTTTCCAGCGGTGCCTTGACAGAAGGCAAGTGAGGTGGCGGACGCCGACGTGATTTTGGTTTTTGGGTTCTGGAAGCATCATCGAATTCATCTTGCTTGAAGTCAACATTGGAGCCGTATACATCAAACACTGCCTGAGCATCGCCAGTTTGCAGGACTTGTTGATCGAACGCGGCGGTTGTACTGAAATTCCACTCATCGTTATCCAGGGCCCGTATAGCGAGATCAGATGGTCCCTGAGCTCCTCCTGCGGAGAAGAGGGACTTGCGAACACCACCTTGAGCTTCCCACAACTTATAGCCTCTAACCAAGTGAGCCAAGCTCGAAGTAGGGTAAGCATCCTGGGTGTTGTATATATATCGATGCCTCTGAATTTGCTCAATCGGTGGGCGTTTCTTGGGATCATCAACCAAGCAATATGCCACGAGATCTTTTAGACCCTGGGAATATCTGTCACCCTCAAGTCGAGGAATGTGTTGCTTCAAGTAGGAGCCTAGCCTATTGAAATCCATCATGCCTGCAGCCACACTTGGTGGTAGACCCGATGCAATTTCATAAACCATGGCGCCAAAAGCCCATATGTCCACCTCAGTACCATAAGAAGCCGCAGGGTCAAACAGTTCCGGGGCCATCCAATGGGGTGTACCAATGACTGTTGAACGCTTGTCGAATTTGGTTTCGATAACACCAGCCACTCCAAAATCGCAAAGCTGGACGTTTCCCTCCTCTGTGACTAGGATATTGGCACACTTGATGTCTCTGTGAATGATACCCTGACCGTGAACCCAGTAGACAGCTTCAGCCACTTCGCGCAAGATCGGAATGATCCATTTTTCCTGAAGGCCACCTGGTGATGTTGGTTTCATAAGAGTAGCCACGCTGCCACCAGCGCAGTATTCTGTAATCATCCACATTGACTGCCCGACAGGGAGAGCGTCGATGACATGGTTGATGTTTTTGGCGCCGCTATTGCTGAGCAGTTGCAAGGCACTAATTTCTTTCAGTAAGTCGCTGTAAGTATCGGCAAGCTTGGGGTTGACTGTGTCACTCTCTTCGATATCAATGATTTTTACAGCAACAAGCCGATTTGTTGTAAGAGAAGTCGCCTTGTAGACGCGACCAAAACTGCCCTTACCGATGAGCTCTGAAAGCCGATACTGTGGAGGATCCTTTCCAACTTTTGAGCACTGCTCGGCGACAACCTTTTGCATTTTTTTGGCATCTTCAATCGCTTTTTGCTTTGTGACTGAAAAATCCGGTCCTCTGACTTGAAGCGATGCCATGATGATCAACGTAATGAGGCCTGTCTCGGGTTGCTGAGCAGGGGATGCGTAACTAAGCTAAGATCGCTTCAGTTCGATGTGCCTGGTTGGCTCACTTCATGATAGACTGGACATGTAGTGCAACTGAAAGAGAAGATGATGAATTAGGCGTGAGCCTTGAGAAGAAAGCTGGGGAATGATGGGGTGAGATGAGGTCGTTGTCGATGTCAGGGCTAGAGGAAATGGGTTTGTTATTGGAACATCCAATGTTGCATATTTGGAAAGGGGCCCTTGACGCTTTCCTCAAGTTACAGGTTGTGGTGGTGGCCAATGAGCAGAGATAGGAAACTGTGGCGGTGAAGACTTGAGTGGCTAATTGAAAAACCAGCCTCACCTCCAGAGACTCCAGTTCCTTCAACTGTCATGGCCCACCATCATGTCACTATGTTAGCGGCTAATCGCCATCATGACACGGTGATGAAACTAGAAATGACACATTCCAAACAATATGCGATAATTGTCATCGACGAGGGGCTTGGGGGTCTACTACCGCGAATGATATATGGCCTACAGCAATCCACTTCTAGCTGTGTGTTCTCAGGCATGCTTCATGATTTCAGCGCATTTTTCTCAAAAAGTATACTACCTTCAACAGCATTCAGGGGTCTACATACCGACAACCATACACCTTATTGATATTCTAAAGTCTCTCTATCGCGTTTAAGAAGGAAACCCATAGCTATACCCAGCTATTCAGTCCTCAAAACGCATGTCATTGTCATTTAACCAACCATGTTTCAGACAAACTCCCAAATACAACACGCATCACCCATCCCATCGGGTACAGCAGCCTCCAAAGCCATAAATATGCTTCACGACCACGTCTTCTTTCTACATTGCAACCCTTATATGTCCAGATTCGAAGCAGTCTCGAACCCTGAGCCTGCTCCCTCAGTTCCTGACATGGTCGATGTCAAGCCTATCGCAGCACCGGACTGCTATTCAGTTACAGATAGAATTCATACTTTACCCGCAGGGCTTTGGGATTCAGATGTGGTCAGCTCATATGAGTTCTTTGATCTGGAAAGAGGTGTTTTTGTGAGGACGCGAGGCCCAATGGGCTTGGTGCTTGAGACTGTTTGGCAGATTCACGAAGCTAATGATGGAAGCCTGGAAATCGTGGAGAAAGTTGTCATTACATGCTCTAGGCTCATGATAGGTATGATCAAAAGCTCTTGTGAGACTGGGTGGAGAGGAGTTCATGGAAAAATGCTTGAGAGATTAAAAGAGTCTTGATAAATAAATGGTTTAGTAATACGGCTAATACAGCTCCCCCTTCAGTCCTAGCTACTGTAGAAGTAACATCCAATATCTTAAATGTGCTTTGGCATTGAGGTCCAATAATGAGATACCCCTTGAATACACCTACCTATAGAAACCTTAGCCCAGGCAACAACCATAAACTTCAGCCATAGGTAAGTTACGGACCTATCTAAGTACCTTAGTAATAGGCAATAGGGGGGCGCCTAACAGGTAACGTTAAGCATTTCCGCCTCGATTGGCTTCTTGGGGAGATCAGAAAACTTAAGACCTTGATCCTAAGTGATAAGTATTTAGGTAAAGTTAAAATTATTCAGGGCGAAGTTAGTATATTCTTTAACTGGTCTATCTTTGGATACCTCACTTAATTTAGACTCTTATATCTTTGACGTCCTGAGGGCAGCCTACCTACCTGGATTTTTTCGCCCCTGGTCCAAAGTCTTAAGTCTTCTGACACATCCAGAGCTATTATGAGGCAGGCTCCTATTCCCTAGGCACCTAGTTAGGTTGGTAGGTTTCAATTAAACCTCTGCCTAGAGACATAACTTTGACTCTGAAAGCTTCGTTGGAAGAGTCACTCTTTAGTTTCGATTATAAGGCCGCCATGGCCATACAAACTAGGTATAAAAAGAGAAATTCCTCTAAGCTCTTCTCTTTCCTCTTTTCTTCTTCTTTTCTCCAGTTTCATTTGCCGTATGGCTCAAACCAAACTGTAGTGACAGTTCTTGTTGAGGTTAACCCCTTGACATAGGCCAAACGCTGGCCTCCGGTGTTGCCCTAATTTTTGGTTCATTGGTAATAATTCAATTGCGCTTGCGCGATTGAGACATTTTCTGAGTGTCCTTGGTATCACACTGCTTCCAAGTGATGCGAATTTGTCCATCCTTGCTCTTTCATTGCATCTTGGCTGGTTGACCCAGCGGTGTGAAGAAGGTCGCTTCCTCTGCAAACAGATGTTATCAGAAACCAGCAATACATCGTTCTAGCAGCTGAAACAAGATAGAGAGAAAGTGATGGTGAGTGATTCCAAGCAGCTCATAACCATATCTGAGTGGATGGTAACTCTGGGTTGGAATTATACAATTCTCCTCATGTGTCTCTCGAGAAGAGTCAAGGAAAAATTGGCACCATTATATACCAAAGAAATAGAATTAAGAAATTGCATGACAGAAATGTAGGGAACTTGAGTTAGTAATGGAATTTGAGAAGACATGACGGCAGGAGTCAGGATCTCTACTATCGTCACGTGATCTCGCGACACCCTCTTTGCCACCCATCGCGCTTTCGCGTCAAAGTATCCCACTTCCGTTTCGGCTGGGTGCCGATTTTCCAGGGTTTCTTCCGTATACCTTGAATCTTTCGCACCTTGCCTTGACGACAACTAAAGGGCCGGGGTATTTTGCATACCACAGTTAGCCCTTTGACACGCTCAAGGCAGAATCATTACTCACGGTTCTATTCGTCGTCAAAATGGTTACCACCAAGAAGTCAACCCGGTCTCAAACACCCAAAAAGGCTTCTTCTGCCTCACAAGTACCCAAAAAACCAGTCAAGGCCAACCAGAGTATTCTGAGCTTCTTCAAGAAGGCTGAGAAGCATGAGGCTTCCCTGTTTCTTGGAACTACGCCAGACCCTGTTGAAAACGAGGATCTCTACAATGCCGATGACGCCGATGACTCGACTCGATTCAATGAAGGCGAATCGCCGATTAAAAAAAGGAAACTTAGCGAAGAGCCAAATCAATTAACGAACTTAGAAGTTGCAATAAAGATTAAGCAATCAGCAGCCCTGGCCGACGATCAGTCATCGCCAGCTAAGGTTGATGGCGAACCTCCACGGAAGTTACCCAAATCGAAGATCAAGACTCCATTCGTGATGGATTCAGACAGTGAGGACGAGCCCGAAGATGACTCCACGGCCGCAAACAATAAGCCTGAAAAAGTTGGCCAATGTACGGAGATTTCCCCGCGTAACGAGGTTGGGATGGTCGGTTTTACTAAGAACGATGAAAAGAAGGAAGCAGATACTAGGACCCCGGCCTTGAAACAGGAAGACTCGGCATATCAACAATTTGACGAACTTGAAGAAATAGCAGACGAAGAGCTACTGGACTTGAACGACCTCGAAGGGGAGGAAAGGCGGGTAATGCGATACATGAAAGAGCAAGCTAGGTTAGAAGCGGAGGAAGCTGGAATTTCGAGCGAAGACTTGGCTGATGATCCCCTTGACGATGACTCCATGACAGAGTGCTGCCCCATATGCAGCGGAAGCCTGGTAGGGATCTCGATAGATGAAGCAACACGGCACGTCAACTCTTGCCTCGACGGGCACCCAATTCTTTTACTAAAGAAGGAAGAAAAGCCGGAAAACCGAAAGTCGGACAAATCAATTCCAGCCATTTCTGTTCCGACACCCAAGGTCGAATCGAGCGACGTCGGCAAGAGATCTGCTCGAGCTGCTGTTCCAAGACCTGGTCAGGTGAACCCCCTTGAAATTCAAGGCTCTGACCTAGCCCCAAAGTCCGCTTTCTCTAAACTCATGTCCAATAATGCCGAAGATTCGGCTTGGCAAGAGGCTGCCGCAGCAGAACATGCTTCTCGAGGAAAGCAAGCCTATGAGCGGACGTGTCCTTTCTATAAGATCATGCCTGGGTTTTCGATTTGTGTGGACGCATTCCGCTACGGTGCGGTTCAGGGTTGCAAAGCATACTTTTTGAGCCACTTCCACAGTGACCACTATATTGGTCTCACCGCAAGATGGTGCCACGGCCCTATATACTGCAGCAAAGTTACAGGCAGTCTCGTCAGAAACCAACTTCGTACAGCAGCAAAATGGGTTGTGGAGCTTGAATTTGACAAATCCTACGACATTCCAGGGACTGAGGGTGCAACAGTGACTATGATACCAGCAAACCATTGTCCTGGAAGTTCTCTCTTTCTTTTCGAAAAGACGATGAAGCAGGGTCCCAACAGCCGTGTTCAACGTATATTGCATTGTGGAGATTTTCGAGCGTGCCCTGCCCATGTTAAGCATCCTCTTCTCAAGCCAGACACTATTGACACTATCTCTGGAAGGGCCAAACAACAAAAGATTGATATCTGCTATCTAGACACCACATATCTCAATCCACGATATTCGTTTCCACCTCAGAATGATGTCATCAAGGCTTGCGCAGACCTTTGCGGTTCAATGTCTCCCGATCCCAACTGCAAGGACGATATTTGGGAAAAGGCTAGCGGACAGGGAACTCCAGCCGTTAGCAAGTTCTTCCCAAACACAAAATCGGATGAGAACCTAAAACTCGGCACTAAGATGAAACACCCTCAAAGACTGCTCGTAATTTGCGGCACATATTCTATAGGGAAAGAGCGCATATGCATCTCCATTGCTAAGGCGCTGAAGTCTAAAATCTTTGCATCAACCGGCAAGATCAAAATTTGTAAGCAGCTGGACGACCCAGAACTGTCTGCGCTCCTTACATCCGATCCCCTCGAGGCGCAGGTGCATATGCAGATGTTGATGGAAATACGTGCGGAAACTCTCCAAGAATATCTCAACAATTACAAGCCGTACTTTAGTCGCATCGTTGGGCTTCGCCCAAGTGGATGGAATTTCCGACCGGCAGGCAAAGCTATTGGTGCGAACACGCCACCTGGTAGCATCCATACCCAGCAAATCCTTCACGATCAGGGCTGGCGGACACGATTTGGATATAAAGATTTTGTTCCACAGAGAGGCAGTACCAAGGAAGCCATGTGTTTTGGCGTTCCTTACTCAGAGCACAGTAGTTTCAGAGAGCTAGCCATGTTTGTTATGAGTTTGAGAATCGAGAAGGTTGTCCCTACCGTCAATGTGGGGAGTGAACAGTCAAGGAAGCGAATGAAAGGTTGGATAGATCGTTGGATTTCAGAGAGAAGGCGGGCCGGATTGGTTAAACCACTCATTGAAGGTGAAGATGATGACAAGGTACCCGAGGGAGAATTATGGGATGGCAAACCTGGCAAAGCAGGTGGAGCATTTTGGTGATGATAAGTATAACATGAAGCGATTTGTATATCATTTGTTCTGAGCCCGAATCTCATGTCACCGCTTGTTAATTTGCAGATACCATGTTGGCATGTCAAGGCTGCCTAGCATTTCATGACTCTCAATTCTGAATGACAGGCAAAAGGGGGAATGAAAAGGATTTCGTTACCCATATAAGGAGCTAGCGCTTCGCAGATGTTTCCTTGCAACTATTGCGGTTTGGATGCAACTATCATTCTCTCATTGAATGAGAGCCTACCCTGACATGGCTTACCCTGCCTCTCATCCATCGCTTTGAACCGCTCATTTCGCTTTGGCTTGCTGAGCTGCCGCTTCTGTAACACATACGTCAGCTCAACAATAATATCGACTTTCTGTGCAAGCTTAACTTACCCCTCCGTGTAGCATCCTCCAGCAATTGCGTGTCGACTGACGCGCCAGGAAGGTGAACATATCTCACGACTGATCCGCGAATAAATACATTCTTGACAGAGCTCTACAACATTTTCCAGTCAGATAGCTAGTCCCTTGAACGCCGTCGACGATAAGACGGTAGTAGACGTACGAGATGGGGGTACTTGAGCTCCTCAACAACCTGAATGTCATCAAGCTTGATGTTGAGGTACTGATCCACACTCTTGAGGATTCCCTTGAGCTGAATATCGTTCTTTAGCTCTACAGTGACCTCATGGTCAATGAGTGTCTTGAAAAAGCTGTATGAATAGTTTGTCAGTGGGCAGACAAGGGCGTTGGCAACATCGACGAGGGTTAAGCTACCTAAAAAAGAGCATGGTATCGGTGGCTTCTTCGCGCTTGCGTTCTCACACAAGATAGTAGGA